>PVKV010012370.1:11740-66232 GCA_004027835.1 Alouatta palliata | reverse complement strand
GCCCAGCTAATTTTTGTATTTTTTTTTTTTTTTTTAGTAGAGACAGGGTTTCACCATGTTGACCAGGATGGTCTCGATCTCTTGACCTCGTGATCCACCCGCCTCGGCCTCCCAAAGTGCTAGGATTACAGGCATGAGCCACCGCGACCGGCCTGAAAACCCTTCTTGAGAATGAAGTTATCCTGATGTCATTTAACATTATATAATCATAACTGGCAGCAGAGAAGGTTGCACGTTGCTCATGGTGGATCCATTGGGTGGGCCATGGGCCTAACTGCTCATCAGGTGCTGGGGGGGGGGACACAGGTGGGCGAAACAGACCTGCAGGAAAATATGTGGAAATGGGGACAAAATAGACATTTAGAAATCTACATTCAACTTGAAACTGGATGTAGAGTTGGGTGGTATCCTCTAACATTTTGGTGGAAAAAAAGATCTCCCTTTGGGAAGCAGAGGCAAGAGGACCGCTTGAGCACAGGAGTTCGAGACCAGCCTGGCAGGCCTCATTTCATTTAGCCAGGTGTGGCGGCACGGGTCCATAGTCCCAGCTACTCAGGAGGCTGAGGTGGGAGGATCTCTCACGCCTAGGCAGTCGAGGCTGCAGTGAGCCTTGTCAGTGCCACCACATTCAGCCTAGGCAATGGAGTGAGACTTTGTCTCAAAAAAACAAAACAAAAACTCAGTTTCCTCACCTGTGAAATGGGGCTAAACAGAGATGTCCTTAAGGAATTAGTGAGTGAAAAGCACTTAGAACCCTGCTTGGGACAGAGAGGAGCTCAGTCAGCAGGGTTGCTCATCACCCCCACCCCTCTCACCTCACCCTCAAGTGTTCTTAATCTCTGCTCTCCTTCCCCAGCCCTTCACATGCACTGAAATCCTCTTTGCTTCTTTGCTGGGTTTCTACACAACAACAAAAGTCTAGTGACTGGGATGAGATCTAATGAAATGATGGGGTTGAATTTAAAATAACGTGAGTGGTGGTACCTGCTGAATACCAGCTTGTTGCCAACATGCTGCTATCCTATGGCTTTCCTTCTGTGTTTAAAGTGGTTAAAGTGTAGAAAATGAATTTTGAAGTGTGATCTACCTGCCAGCCCAGGCTTCTTAAGGCCCAGTGGTCCTGTTGAGCTGAGCCTGCTCCCACCAGTAGTGCCCTGCAGGACCTTTTGAAAATGTCCCCAGCAGATACACTCTTGCTTTCTTTCAACCTGGCTGCTTAAGCACCTGACTGAATTTTATCTAATTATTCACCTTTGAGTTCTTGACAAATACTTAGGGGTATTTTAATTTTTGCTTTCTGATTTACGTGTAATACCAGAAAAATCATGCAAACCAGTTACCAGTATCTAGTGTTTGAAATTATAAAATGCTGAAAAGAAATGTTAATTATACTCTGTATCTGGGTGGGGAATGTAAACTGACTTTAGGATTCGCAGGGACCTTGCTGATGAGAGAAGGAATCACAGTATCTTTTAGAGGCAATGAAAGTGGGGCTTGGAGTCCTTTGCTTGAGGTCACAAAGCCAGAGACTTTAGGAGAGCAGAGTGAGAAGCCTCAGTGCCCTCCTAGGGAACCTTTCGTGACTTGAATATTGTGATTTGGCCACCCAGAAGCTTCCCTTGTGAACGTGCCTCTGCAGAAACACGTTAGAGGAAGCAAAGGAGAGGATGGAGGTGAAATCCACCCTGCACGTGCTCGCCTGACATACCCCGGGGAAGGTCACCTGCCGAGGCATCATGATCATTCTGTGAGAGCTGGGCGGTGACACTCCCTAAGTTCTTCCTCCCAGAGAGGTAGGCGGTGGCCGAGGGACACCGGCATTGCAGGACCCCAGGGACAGGCTCCACTACTCCCTTCTTGCTCTGGAGGTGACACAGTCCGGCGATGGAGGAATGGGACCTGGGGCTGGCATGCCCTGGCAAGACAGTGAAGCCTTCTCGAAGTTGAACCCCAAGCTTCATCAGGCAGGGAGGGCTTCCACATGCCCTTGTATCTGGGGCAGCCATCAGAGGGCAGGGCTGGAGCCGGGGCCCTGAAGTGGACTCAGCATCGGAGGGCACAGAGGGGCACATGTGGGGCTCAGGACACAGGGTCAGGACGGTGTCATGGCGAGGTCCCTCTGCATGTAATACATGTCAGGGGAAGGAGGGACGGAGGCGGGGGTGGGCACAGCCAGGCGGGAAACTTGTGCAGAAACCTAGCAAAGAAGCTGAGACGATTTCAGTGAATGTGAGGGAATAGGGAAGAAGAGAGGGGGGAGATAAACAACACTGGGGGTGAGGTGGGAGGGGCGGGGGTGATGAGGATCCCTGCTCTCTGAGCTCCTCTCTGTCCCAAGCAGGGTTCTAAGTGCTTTTCACACATTAACTCATTAAGGAAGGCTGTTTACCCCCATTTCACAGGAAATTGAGGCTCTGAGCAGTTGGGTTACTTGCCAGAGGTCACCCAGCTAGTGAGGGCTTGGCAGGGATTTGAACCTGGTGGGCTAATGCCTGGGCTCATGCAAACAACAGGATATGAAGGAGAAGATTTTTCTCCAAATAAAGTGTAATAGATTTCCTCTTCAAATGTTTGTTTTCCCCTCCCCTCCCCGTTTCTTTTTTGTCATGCAGACTAAAATGCAGTGGCATGATATCGGCTCACTGTAACTTCTGCCCCCTGGGTCAAGCAATTCTCCTGTCTCAGTCTCCCAAGTAGCTGGGATTACAGGTGCCCACAACCATTCCCAGCTAAATTTTGTATATTTTTAGCAGAGATGGGTTTCGCCATGTTGATCAGGCCAATCTCGAACTCCTGACCTCAGGTCATTTACTGCCTCAGCCTCCCAAAGTGCTGGGATTACAGGTGTTAGCCACTGCACCTAGCTCAAATGTTACTTTTCTTAAAAGGGTGAAATTCAATTCATGTCACCAAGCTATAGCAGGTTTCCAGCATCTCTTTTTAAAAAGCTTTTTTAGAAGGGAAATAATATTACCGTCATTGTTGCAGATTGTTCTCTGGTAAGCAGGCTTAGTCACTGTTAAATAGGACTTTCATAAAAGCAGGTTAAAATAACCTTGGCAGAAATTTAGAGTAAGACCGTGCTGGGTACTGTTAAGGATTCTTTGTGTCAACTTGTTACTCCTCGCCTGCTAGGACAACGTCCCCTTTGCATGTGGGGACACTGAGGTGGGGCGAGGCCACATAGCTGTGTGTGGCAGAGCCAGGATTCAGGCAGAGCTAGGCTGGTATCGGGGTCTGGGGGCAGCCGTCCACAGTGGCATCACACACGTCGGGGCATCCACCTTGTCAGGTGTGTCCCAGCTTGTTTCACGATCACAGTAGCTCTTCTGGAAAAGCGGTTTCTTTTTGCCTATGAGGACTCTCAATTCAGAGACCCTAAGTCTTTTGGACCCTCGTGCAGCTGCTGGGGCTCACCCTGTCTGGACCGAGCGTCCTGACTGGCCTGGCTGTGTCCCCTGCTGACGGACCTCAGCCTGACCCTTTCCAGTGGACCCTACCCTCTCGTTTCAGTGATGAGGTGACAGCAGAATGAGAGTTTATCAGCTTTATCTTAACATCAAAAGGTCGTCTTCATTGTTTAGTTATCGAGTGAACTGAACAGCAGATGTGTTTGCTTTAGCAAATGTGGCTGCCTGCGACGTCCGTGTAGGTGTTGAGTGTGAGCACATGAGTTCGTTAGGAGCTCCGGGAATGGGCCAGCGCCCCGGTCAGCCCTCTGTGGCCTCTGAGGGTAGCGGCCCCTCTGGAGGCCCTCGGACACTTCCAGGCTGGGATGGGGACTCTGATTTTTTGCTTCGTAGGCACCGATGTGGTTCAGACCCAGGAGTCGAGAAGGGAAGGTTCCCTTCGCAGGGGAGGGAGTCAGACGTGGCTGTGGGCAGTGGAGGAGCTGCAGGCAGCGTCTGGGCTCTGGCAGCATTGTCTCTGGGTCCAGCTATTTGGAGTTTAGACAGGGTTTCTAGAAGGCATCTGCACAGAGCAGCGGAAGATGGGAGCTAGGAAGCGATGCATGCCTTCCCCTCTCCAAAACAAGAGTTCCAGATGCCCTTGAGGGTTCCCTAGCGTGGACTCAGAGCCCAGGATCTAGGCGGGGGGGCGCCTGTCATTGGAGAAGGCAGAGGAGCCAGGGTGGAATCCTTTCTGCCACCGAACAGGAGCAGGGCTGGCCTGGTGGGCCAGGCTGGGCACTGCAGCCACCTTGTACCATCCCCTCCTGAGAGTGTCAGGCCGGGACATCCAGGGCGGCACCGGGCCCCTCATGCCCGCACACCCTCTCATTGTCGCCTGCGTTCCGGCAGGGTCCCGGTGGTCTCTCTCTAACCCTGCGTGGTCTCTAACGCCTCCTCGTCAGCCGCCGCTCTGCTGTCTCCACCTGTGCGGAGGTCCCATCCAGTAGTTTCTGTCTAACCCTTGTGTAGTAGTGAAGCGTCCCTCCCCTAATTGTGACCTGTGACCCTGGAAACACCATTCTCATGATGTTCTATGTCTCCCTTTCAAGAACTGGGTTTCTCTTGAGGAGAATACAGGTTCTCGGCCCTGTAATTTACCAAGAGGTTGCAGATCAGGCGCCTGTTAAGCATGAAAAATTTGTTTCACTTTTGTGAACCCAACAAGAGAATGACAATTGCGACGTTCTCTGTTTCCCAGTGAGTGAGAATTCCTGAATTTACATAGAAAGCCCACATGAAAAGTCCACACTTCTCGGCCACACGTGTCTGGCATCGCGAAGGAGCCTGTGCTTTCTAACTGGAAATGCACACGGGTTCTTAAAGACGAACATTTAAATCTGAGCTCAGCTCTCTTAAAATTCAGTGGTTGCTGGAGACATCCTAAATACTCAGTTGCCTCCAGGGCGACAGCCTAGGGTGTATTTTTCCACAAGCGAAGCCCACGTCTGTTTGCCCCCTCACTCTCGGTTGTTCTTGTGTAACGAGATCTTTTGTGTATGTGGCAGGTGGCAGGTTCAAGAAAGAGATTGTTGTTGACGGACAGAGCTATCTGCTGCTGATTAGAGATGAAGGGGGCCCCCCGGAGGCGCAGGTGAGTATACACGCATGCCCCAAGCCTGCTTTTGTTTTCTGAGGTTGGATTCAACACCTGCTTTGCAAAAAAGTGGAAACCCCGTAAAAATGTTTCCTATCACTGCACTTTTTCTCATCTCTCAGAAGCTTCCTCTTTTTTTTTTTTTTTTCCAGACTAAATCCTGCAGAGAAGTTGGGTCTATATGGTGGCTTTTCACTCTCTGTATTTTTAAAAAGGCAGAAAACGCACACTCTGCCCTGGTTGGGAACCCAGTTGAAATGACATCTGGGAATTTTTGTAGTTCAGTTTGTTTTTCGGTCTTTTCCTTTGAGTGGTTTGATCTCTAGAGCAATGAGATTTAGAGAGTTAGCTGGGTGGAATTTGGAGTGCGGTCTTGTTTCTGTCTCTGGTAACTGCAGGCGTTGGCCCCTGCGTGCCTCCTTGGCCTTGCCCCAAGCAAGGCAGTCTCCACTGAAAACTGGTATGAAGCATATTATGATTTCTTGGGAAGTTCCCGGAAAGGTGGGCATTCTAGAAACACAAAACACGAGTGTGGACGATCTCTTTCTTTGGTTTATTTAACCCACTTTGTTGTTTTACTTGCAGCATAATTTACTAGTTAAGCACTTGAAAGGAGCCAGGAGCTAGTAACTGCCAGTGACTGTTCATGCAGGTTGAACGTCAAACGTTTTCTTGACGCCGTTTCCTGGACTTCCTGTGAACATGCAGCGTAGGTAGTAAGATGATGAAACTGAAAGATACTGAATACAGGATTTCTGGGTCTAGTCCTCCACACGTTGGAGAGCCATGTGGTTGTATAGAAGATATCACAGATTTGCCATGTTCCATTGACTCTGAACCACCAGTGATTGTAAGGTATACCAGTATTCAAAAGAAGAACGCTGCCAATTAAACTGAAATATCAGCAATGTTTAGGTGCATTCTGATTTCAAAGATGTTAAAGTATGAAGAATTCTGTTTCTTAGCATGGACGATACCATATACTTGTTCGTACGAAGGAAAGACCTTGAAGACACGTTAAAAGTGAAAACTTAGCCGGGCACGGTGGCTCACGCCTGTAATCACAGCACTTTGGGAGGCTGAGGTGGGAGGATCACCTGAGGTCAGGAGTTCAAGACCAGCCCAGCCAACATGGTGAAACCCCATTTCTACTAAAAATACAAAAATTAGCTGGGCTTGGTGGCAATGCCTGTAGTCCCAGCTACATGGGAGGCTGAGGCAGGAGAATTGCTTGAACCCAGGAGGCAGAGGTTGCGGTGAGCCGAGATCGCGCCATTGCACTCCAGCCTGGGTAACAAGAGCAAAACTCCGTCTCAAAAAAAAAAAAAAAAAAAAAAAAAAAAGTGAAAACTTACTTACAAAGCAGGTTGAGCCCATGTTCAGTGACCATCTGTTAGTTTATACTAAGGCAGGGCAAGTTAGAGATCTGACCGATATGTTCCTAGGTTTGCGAAGCTGATAAAAGTCAGCTCTTTCTTAGTCCACTGAGTATAGGACAGTGTTTTGCTACACCACGGACCTCTCGGACGCAGAGTCCCTCCTGTGTCAGTGACGGGAGGAAGAAGTAGGAATCACCTGGGTTTATTTTCTGTCTTCCCCAGCACATAAATGTTTTGAGTGACTAGAAGCAACTTTTTCCTGTACAGTTAGAGAGCAAATTTTAGCGATGCATGAAGCACAAATTGAATATGAAGCACAAAAGCTACAAAAAATACATATATATAGAAAACTCTACAGAAGAGGCCAAGCACAGTGGCTCACGCCTGTAATCCCAGCACTTTGGGAGGCTGAGGTGGGAGGATCACCTGAGGTCAGGAGTTCAAGACCAGCCCAGCCAACATGGTGAAACCCCATTTCTACTAAAACTACAAAACTTAGCTGGGCTTGGTGGCAATGCCTGTAGTCCCAGCTACATGGGAGGCTGAGGCAGGAGAATCGCTTGAACCCAGAAGGAGGCGGTTACAGTGAGCTGAGATCTCGCCACTGCACTCCAGCCTGGACTACAGAGCGAGACTTTGTCTCAAAAAACAAATTAAAAACCCCAAAACATAGTTTCAGTTTTCTGATGGTGACCATGTTAGAGTAGGAGGTTATGTATTGGGTGCCCCCCACTCACAGGAGCTGGGGTGGAGGTTCAGAGGGGCTTCAGCTCCCGGGAGTCTTGGGAACTGAGGTCTGTTCTGGGTCAGCCAGCACTCTTCATGGGTGCAGGGGTAGTCTGCCCCTCCCACTTTCTTGGAAGAGACAGGAAGAGGGTTCCTGAAGGCAGAGAAGAAAAGGAGAAGCCTCCGTCAGCCTTGGTCCTGGCGCGCTGCGTGGGAGCTGCCATCTTTCCAGGTTTCTCCCAGCCTTCTCTGTTTTCAAGTCCTCATTCTCATTTAATTTGGTACTTATCAATAGAACTTTGGGTTAAGTTTTATCATGTAAATGTTTTACTTATAACTGAATGCGCTTTTCACTTATGTGTGGAAGTGAGAGCTTAACCCATTAAAAATTTCCCCTAATGTATTGGAGGCGATAGCCTTGGCCATAAAAACCTGTCTGGGAATTACAGCTTCTTTTAGAGAAAGCAAACAGGATGGATTTTGGTTTTGTTTTTCAATTTCCACTTAGAAAGAGAAGGATCTTTGTTGCCAGACAGACTGGCTGTTGAATTTTCTGAGCAGGCTGCCGTGAGTATGGGAAGCTGCTGCCCTCAAGGAGCCTCTACTCACTCAGCTCCAGTTTTGCAAGACGGTTATTGGAACTAAATGAGGTGCTGACATCTGCCCGGCTGTGTGGGTGTTTGTCAGAAAGAGGATGTGATATAGAATCCACTGGCAAGACAAGAATAAAATGAATATGGAAAAGCAAGATCAAAATGGCCGGAGTCAGGCTGCGGTGAAGTTTTCTCCCCTAAGTTTTGTTAATTTCCCTAAAAATAAGTAGTCATTTCCTTGCAGCGGTGCTGCAGGAGGTCAGCCAAGGCTGAGCCTGTGTTCAGTCTTTACCCTTCACAGAGGAGGCCGGCCCTGCGGAGGCGTGGGAAGGACTGTGGGGTGGGTGGGGGGTTCTGAGCAGGCTGTGGGAACCCAGAGGAAGACCCGCCTCTCAGCCTGAAGGGTCCAGCGGGGCTTCCTGGAGCGTCTGAAGAGGAGGTGGAGAGGACAGTGGAAAGCCTCAGGGTTTGAGAGGCTCTGGAGGGAGGTGGGGCTGGCCTTCTGTCTGCACTCAGGGCAGCGGGTGGGCAGGCCGGGAACATGAGGGCCGCAGGAAGACTGTGTGGCTGTGTCCTCGGAAGACAGAGTGGCTTGGTGGGAACAGGATGAAGGGCCCGTTTCTGAGGAGAACACCAGGCATGGTGTGCTCAGGAGGAGGACTTTGGCACTGTGACCGTGTGTAACAGCGACAGTCAAAAGTCAAGCACCCAGCGGGCGACCAAGGGGATTCACAGCCCCATTCTGCCTGCCCATCCAGACATCTCCGTTCTTAATGAAGCCTTGTCACTCAGCTCCTGCTCTCCTCCCCTTCTTCTCTCCCTAGTTTGCCATGTGGGTGGACGCTGTGATATTTGTCTTCAGCTTGGAGGATGAAATAAGTTTCCAGACTGTTTACCACTACTACAGTCGAATGGCCAACTATCGGAACACAAGCGAGATTCCTCTGGTTCTGGTGGGAACCCAGGGTGAGTGATGTTCGTATGCAGGTGGTTTTGAAAGGATTCTAATGGTTTCAGTATGGGGAACTTTAAACATGCTTTAAGGAAGGAATAAATGCCTACCGAACACTCACTGTTTTGTGAAAAATTAATGACACTGAACTTAACCTATCACATTTCCTGATTTGCTTCTATGGCGAAACCACTCATTTAACCTGAAAACAGCATACACACATATCCCAGGTGCTTTAGGAAAAATAAAATCTATTTTCTGTAAAAAAGAAAAAATATATATATAGTTTTCTGTTATATATATATTTTTTGCGTATGTTTAGTCAATTATATATATAGTTTTCTGTCATATTTTAATTCTTTGTTCTATAAAATGATTTATAAACTATTAAAGCTTACCTTTCAATGCACCTTGAAATAATACTGATTTCCAGCATACAGCAGTTGTTTTATGAAGTTCTGTTTGTCACTGTCTTATGACCTGTATCTTACTTTTAATCTAGCAGGCCTCTCGAATTGGGGCACACTGGGCACATCCTCTTGTTTTCTGCCAGGTCACTTCAGACTTAATAGACCACGTCTCACATGGACTGAGACACAACGTCCTCACTCTTGATCACAGACCTGTGCTTGTGCTGGGGTTTGCCACCAGGGATGGCAATAGGATGTCACATAGGATGTTTTTAAAAGTCAGAAGGAGGTTAACTTTAAAAGTGCTTTGGCAGAAATAGGGGTAACTTAAATAATCCTGTGAGGAAAATTGTGTATCCCTTCCTTTTTATTGTGGCTGTCAATAGACTGTTTTGCCGATTCCTGTAGAATTAGCCTATCTGACGTGCCTGTCCCTGCTCCTGATGGGAGGCGTTTCCTTTAGGATGTCAGCTGTAGGTGCTGCACTAAGTATGCTGGAAGTAAGGGGTTGCCAGGCAGGTAATTGGCTGCTTTATCAGGAATCTACAAAAGTCCAAATCACATCGGGGGCACGTGTGTTGAGAGAAATAAATAGTGGTGCCATAAACTAAAAGCATTTTCTGGCCAAACATGGTGGCTCACCCCCGTAATCCCAGCACTTTGGGAGGCCCAGGCGAGTGGATCATTTGAAGTCAGGTTGGAGACCAGCCTGGCCAACATGGTGAAACCCCATCTGTACTGAAAATACAAAAATTAGCCAGGCATGGTGGCACACACCTGTAATCTCAGCCACTCAGAAGGCTGAGGCAGGAGAATCGCATGAACTCAGGAGGCAGAGATTGCAGTAAACTGAGATCACACCACTGCACTCCAGCCTGGGTGACAAGAACAAGCCTCTGTCTCAAAAAAAAAGCCGACGTGCTGGCAGGTTTGTGCCTGTAATCCCAGGTTCTCTGGAGGCTGAGGCAGGAGAATCTTTTGAACCTGGGAGGCGGAGGTTGCAGTGACCCAAGATCGCGCCACTGCACTCCAGCCTGGGAGACAGAGAGTCCATCTCGAGAAAATAAATAACTAACTAAAAGCGTTTTCTCAGCATGCTAGGTGGGAGGTGTTAGAGTTGGGCTTCCTGGAGAGCACCCCTTCACCTTTTTTTAAGCATAAGCGGAGTGTGGAGTGGCCACTGGTCACTCTCCCTCCTGAAACCTTCAGAGCTGGAGGTAGGTTTATTCTAACTCGGAACGGAGGAGGGATTCTTTATGCCTAACGCGCCCTCTAGTGTTCACCGGGAGACAAGGCCGCACCACCAGGAAGTTCTTGGTTCTCATGGAAATGCAGAATTCTTTGAGGTGGTCTCTCAAAAATTCCTAATCGTGTTTTAAAGTGGGCGCTCATTCAAAGTAGATTCTGCTGAAAGCTGCCTTGAAGTCAAATAGAGAAGTTCAAAATAAGCTCCCCCTCCCGCAAGCCTGACTGTGACATTTCTGAGCAGTTTTTCGGGGCCGTGTGTGTGTGTGGGGGGGCACGGCTCACAGGCTGCTCAAGCTCAGGAGGTTTGATTTTAGGACTCAGAAGGGGCTTTTGCTTAGACTCACTATGAAAAGTGGCAGTGAAGTTCACAGTCTGGAAAGATCCTCTGCGAGCAGTCTGTTCTCTGAGTGCACATCGTGTTCCGTCAGTAGGTGAGGAGTGTCTGAGATCCTGGGAGCCGGGACCACACACTCCTGGGTGTGACTGGCTGTAGGCTGGGTGACCTTGACCCCTCGGACTCTGATGGGGTTAAACACGGATTCCTGGAAGATAGTGAATCCATGGGTTTGTGATAGGTGTCTAATGTGGGCTGCTTTTGTTCCTCATGCTTCATTGTGTGACCGGTGTTCCAGGGGCCCTGCCTGGGTCTGCCCACCCTGTCCAGAGGCCCTGCTCTGTTCCCGCCCTGGAGGCAGTGTATTTCTCTGAGTTTCCTGCCTGAGCTGAGTGGCACATTGAGCTTCCTACTGGGCTGACTACTTAAGACTCCTGAGAAACCCTTCTGAAGTTGAAGTCCTTGAGTAAAAGTACTCCCTTTTATTCCATGAATTCCACAAACATCCATTGATCGGATATGGAAAGATGGACAGGAAGGCCACAGGGGAGTGTGTGTATGCGTGAGGGTGGCCTCCAGGGAGAGCAGGTCAGCCCGTCCTACACCCTCCCTGCCTGCAAGACTCTTCACATGTCAGCTCCAAGCCACACCCCAGATGAACCAGAACGGAAACTTCCAACCAGGGCTGCACTCCTCACCTGCGAGATGTTCTTGGTCTTTACTTAGACTTCAAGGAGCACCCCAGAAGCCCGATGGCAGGAAGCTGGCATGCTGGCACTCGCGTGGGCTCTGAGGTCCCTGCTGCGACCGCACTTGCTTCCTGCGGGCAGACTTGCTCTCCGTGAAGCCTGCTTTTGCAGGGACTTGGCTTCCTGGGATGCCAGAGACAAAAGAGGGACCAGGTTGTCCAAAGGCCTGACATTCTCTTTCTGCCGGTTTAGGGTAGGCAACTTTAGAGGTCAGAGCATGTGGGATGGGAAAGAACCGAAGAGGAATTAGGTTCATTGCCAAGGCTGCCTGGCCTGGGGTGAGGCCTCCGCCTGCTGACGGGAGGAGCAGCTGTGCCAGCAGGAGTACTTTCTGGGCAGTAGTCAAGGACTGCACGAATGTTCATAATCGGACAAGATGGACTGAAGGAGGTCATCACTTAATGTTTGTTAAACAGGTTCTGTTTTAAAGACGTGCAAATTAAATTGATGTAAGGAGAAGCAGGATCTGTAAAAAGCTATAGAGTTAAAAGTGGAATGAAAAACGAGACAGCATAGAACTGAAATGTAGACTGCGAGTGCAGAAGCCCGCGGAGATGTCCATGGTGCACCTGTGAGGCTGAAATTTGACAGAAACAGAGTGACCGTGCCACTGAGGATGGAGGCCGCAGGTCAGGGTCACGTGAAAGCTGGGTGGATGCTCTGTGGCCTGTGTTTTCAAAATGGTCCTAGAGCATTCAAACATGGATTTCCTTTTTTTACAATTAAAAATAAATGTTTAGGCCGGGCACGGTGGCTCACGCCTGTAATCCCAGCGCTTTGGGAGGCCGAGGCGGGTGGATCATGAGGTCAAGAGATCGAGACCATCCTGGCCAACGTGATGACACCCCGTCTCTACTAAAAATACAAAAAATAGCCGGGCATGGGGGGCACGTGCCGGTGGTCCCAGCTACTCGGGAGGCTGAGGCGGAAGAATCGCCTGAACCCAGGAGGCGGAGGTTGCAGTGAGCCGAGATTGCACCACTGCACTCCAACCTGGCGATAGAGCAAGATTCCGTCTCAAAATAAATAAATAAATGAATGAATGAATGAATGTTTATACTTTTAAAAAATACTTATTTCCTTCAGTGTTGTTAAATGCAAGTCGGATTTACTAATTAGCCAGACAAGAAGGCAGGACGAGGTGCCCTTTGACTATATCCCAGGAACAGGGTGCAGCCTGTGGAGGCTGGACTGGTCACTGTCAGAGAAAGGGCCCTAACTGCAGAGTTCACTTGCCTTCTGGTAACGAAGAAAGGTCAGCCCAAACCTATGTTACAGGGCTAAGAAAATAACATATGAGAAATGAAAAAACTAACCAAATCCCTCAAGATGCCTCCCTGTAAATATACTTCAAAAACTGGAGTTGCCATTGCCTTCCTCCTCAACAATAAACAAAATGTTAAAGGTAGTCGGTCTGTTGTATAACTTCACTGCTATTTCTTTGGTAGAGAACTCCTGTTGGTGGATTTTTGTTTAGAGGGTTGTTTATTGTTTTCTTTGGCATAAGAGCCTTCAAGCCCTATGAAAAAGATTCAGGTTAGAAAACTGTCTCTGAAGGCTGGGGATTGTGTTTCACGCCTGTAATCCCAGCACTTTGGGAGGCCCAGGAGGGTGGATCATTTGAGGCCAGGAGTTCGAGACCAGCCTGACCAACATGGTAAAATTCAAAAATTAGCTGGGCGTGGTGGTGGGCAACTCTAATCCCAGCTACTTGGGAGGCTGAGGCAGGAGAATTAATTGAACCCATGAGGTGGAGGTTGCAGTGAGTCAGATTGTGCCACTGCACTTCAGCCTGGGCAGCAGAGCAAGAGTCTGTCTCAAAAACAAAAACAAAACAAAACAAAAAACAAGAAAAGAAAAACGTCTCTGAAAAGTCCTGTCTTCCCTAAGCCTCATGGCTGTTCACGTTCTAGCTCCTCATTTCTCTGTTCCATGTGCCACTGTAACTCAAAAGTAATGGAATGAATGGGGCCAGGCTGGGGGTGGGGAATCCTGGCAGCTGAGCTAAAGAAAAAAAAGGAGGGCTCTGTTTCTTTTTTAGGAAACTAGTGCCGGTGGCATCTCTGTGCAGCTGCTGAAACACCCCCTGTGCACACATGACTTGGATCGGGGGAATCCAGGTCACCTGTGTCCTTGAGGAGGTCCATTAAAACCTCAGGGGACTTGCTGCGCTGCTGTGTCCTTTGCTATGGGGTCCCCCCTCTCTGCACACCTCCCTCTGGGCCTCATCCCTGCATCTCCCTCATGTACACCAGGTGCCCTGCTGCCCTCTGCCCCAGGCGCTCTGCCCCAGGTAGTGACTGCTATGCCCCGCCTGCTATAGGTGAGGGTTCCTTGACCACTTGCTCCAAAACCCAGGGTCACCCAAGCCTCCTGACCTCTTCCCTGCATCCCTTAGCACTGTGGCCATCTCGCATTCAGAACCATTCGTCACACGCATCTTCATTTTCTGCCTGCCTCTCTGGCCAACTAGAATGTCTGTCTGGTGAGAGTGCAGATTGTATCTGTCTCATTCACTGGGGTATCCCTGTGCACAGAACAGGGCCAGACCACAAGTGGGAACTCAGTGAGCATTGATTAAATGGGTCAGTTTAAAAAATGGACAAGTGACCATGCCTGGAAAAATAATGCCAGTGCAGGGAATATGCTTAGCCACCTGCATGGTGCACAGAAGGGGACCTATACATAGTGACTTTGTGTGGGTTCTTTTTCTTCTTTCTAAAGCACGTGTTCTCTAGATCCATATTTAAGTCTTAATCCTTCTTTCTGAGCGTTTTAAAATTTCAGTTTCAAAAGCTCACCTGTAAAATTTCTACTCGAGAAATTTAAGTTGTAATAACTGGTGTTTGAGTCTGTTATTTGGGAGGCAAACTGCTCTGCAAACTTCGGATTCAGAGAATAATTGCATTTGCTGAGTAAGGTACGGGTTTTCGGCGACGTGGGGAGCCTATGTTGTGGGAAGTAGTTACAGCTGTCATTGTCACCATGCCGTTACTTGTTGGTCTTCTGTTCCAGATGCCATAAGTTCCACTAACCCGAGGGTCATCGACGATGCCAGGGCGAGGAAGCTCTCCAATGACTTGAAGCGGTGCACATACTACGAGACATGTGCTACGTACGGGCTGAACGTGGAGAGGGTCTTCCAGGACGGTAAATGCGCATTGCCGGGAATACCGGCAGTATAGGAGGCGCTTCAGGAAGTCAGTCCTGCCTGCCCTTGTGCATGTGGATGGCGGGAGGATGTCACTGATGGGTGGGCAGTCGTTTTGAGAGCACTGCATTCCAGAGGTGATCCTCAGGTATGTTTCACAGAAAATGCTGCGTTCAGAAGAGACATGACATGGCTTGAGAACAGCCTGGCGTAGGGTCTGCGTGTCACCTAGGTGGCCTTTTCTTGTACAGGAGAGAACATTTCTTGTGCTCTGTAAAACTTGTCTGTGAGCCATTTCTTCATGGTAATTGCCCATTCTTAATCCAATTCTGTCCTTTAAAACACTTTAAATATTTGATAGGAGGCTTTGAGGAGAGAATAAACTGAAAGGAGAGAGAGTGTCAAGTTTGGAACCCCCCCCCCCCCAAAAAAATAAGATGACACAATTGCACTCACAGCAGAGAGTGAGGAGCAGCCTTTGGGAATGGTTTTCATTCATTACTGATCACCTACCTTCAGGAATGGCTGTAAATCAGAGAAAATTCTGGCAGAGCGTGAGTTTCTGTAAGGGGTGACATAGATGTGGGTGATTGTGGTGCCAGATGCCGGCTCTGAGAGCAGGACCTGGGGAGATGCGTGCAGCGGGTGGAGAGGTAGTGTCACCCTGGGATAGGAAGGGCTGGGGTCGACAAGGACTGAGATTTCTAAATCCAGTCCTTTCTCGTTGGAAGCTTGGGAGAAGTGTGGTTCCGGCAGAGGGTCCCATTGCTGGTGGCATTGGTGGGAATCACTTGTAGGGGCCTCTCCCCGTCTGGTTTAAATCCATGGGGGCAGAGCACCTGTCCCCTTTCTCTGGTGCTGTGGGCGTTGTCAGGAGCAGAGCAGGGCAGCTGCGCCCGGGCTCTTCGGAGAGTGCTGAGCTGTTCAGAGGTGATAGAGGATGCTCTGTGCTGTGACCCTGAAGACAAGCTATGAAAGCAGTGACTGCAGGACTGTCCCTGGGACTTCCTCCAAATGGGCAACTGTGGTTTCCTTTTAAATGTTTAAATTAGTCTTCAGATGAAATTGTAGTGAGTCTGTACGTTCACTTTTCAACTAACTTTCAAAGATGACATCAGCTCTCACACTTTGCGTTTTCTTTCCTGAAGCAGTTGGGTTCCTTCCTAAGCCTGCCGTCCTTTCCCGCCGTCTCTGCCTCTCAGTTAACTTACCCGTTTTTTAGCACATCAGTACATGTGGTCCTTCATGGTTTAACGTTTCTTCTCGCCTTTTCCAGCACCAGTGCTGAAGGAGCACAGGGTTCCCCTGAGAAGCGGCGCGAAGTCCCTGGGGTCCCACAGCCCAGCCCCTTCTTCCCTTGACTCACATTTATCCCCTGCCTCCTCGCGCCACTTCTATCAGGAGAACATCCTGTGGGCAGCAAACCTCATCTCAAGCCGTGCGGGTGAACATTAGTGAGACGTTAGTGAGACTTGGAGGAACTGTGCAGGGAGCCCCTCGGAGCTCTTTTGAGAGGTGCACCCCAGCAGAGCGAGGTCAGTGTTGGCCACTGCACAGCCGAGGCCCCTGTGAATGTGGAAGTAAAGCATTGTACACGACGGGTCTCCAGACTAGGGTCCCTGGGCCCATGCATGAGGCCAGCTGTCTGTTTTCATAAATAGACTTTTCTTCGAGACAGAGTCTCACTCTGTTGCCCAGGCTGTAGGGCAATAGCATGATCACAGCTCACTGCAACCTCTGCCTCCCAGGTTCAGGCAATTCTTGTGCCTCAGCCTCCCCAGTAGCTGGGATTACAGGCACACGCCACCATACCTGGCTAATTTTTTGTATTTTAGTAGAGATGAGACTTTTGCCATGTTGCCCAGGTTGGTCTCAACTCCTGAGCTCAGGCCATCTGCCCTCTTTGGCCTCCCAAAGTACTAGGATTATAGGCATGAGCTACCGGGCCCAGCTGTAAATAGACTTTTTGTGACGCAGAGCCACGCTTTGTGTGGATGGACTGCAGCGGGTTTGGGCTGCTCTCCACCTGTAACAGCAGACGTGAGGGTCTTTGCAGCCTGTGAAGCCTGGAATATTTACTCTCTGGCCCCGTTCAGAGAGCTTGCTGGTCCCTGATGCCAGATCGGAGCTCAGTTCTCTGGATAAGTTTAGTCTCCACCAGAGTGTCGCTCTGTCACCCGGGCTGGAGTACAGTGGCGGAATCTCCGCTCATTGCAACCTCCACCTCCCACCTGCCTCAGCCTCCCAAGTAGCTGGGACTACAGGTGCACACCACCACACCACGCCTGGCTAATTTTTTGTATTTGTAGTAGAGACAGGGTTTCACCATGTTGGCTGGGATGATCTCCATCTCCTGACCTCATGATCTGCCCGCCTCGGCATCACAGAGTGCTGGGATTACAGGCATGAGCCACCACACCCGGCCGACTCCTTTACTTTTATATTTTCCATACATTGATGAATGCTTCTTATGAAAATGTTATAAATTAATACTGGAGGATGTCAGGATGACATCAGGTGCCTTCCTGCCCAACAGCCTGTCTTTGTCCATTCTGGCTGCTGTCATAAGACCCAGTGGCTTCTACAGCAGACTTTTACTTTTCCCAGCTATGGAGGAGGGGAAGCCCCGCGTCAGTTGCTGGCATCAGGTACCGCCGTGTGGTGTCTGCCGAAGGCCGTCCTCCTGGTGGGCTGTGTGCTCGAGTAGTGAACAGAGAACACAAGCTCTTGCCTGTCCCTTCCCATAAGGGCACTTAACCCACCACAGGGCTCCACCCTTGTGACCCAGTCACCTGGCAGAGGCCCTACCTCTTACCCCCTGGGGGTCAGGAGTTGAGTGTAAGAATTTGGGTTGAGTTCCATACCACACCCAGCACATTCAAGGCAGAGGACAGGCAGCCACTTCTGTGTTGGAAGTGTTTCATTTTCTTCAAGTTAGGGGGTTGGCAAAGGAGGGTGGAATAAGGACTGACTTCTACGTATTGTTATTTTGAAATAGATAAAGCATTTCCATTGCATAGCAATCATTCCATTACACATCACAACCACTCATGTCACACCTCGCCAGGTGATGCCGTGTTGAGTGTCTGTTTTCACAGGCACGGGAGATTTCCATTACAGTTTCATATTTTAGAAATAATACATTCGAATTGGGTATTCAGATTTTGGCCAGGCGTGGTGATTCATGCCTGTAATCCCAGCACTTTGAGAGGCCGAGGCAGGTGGATCACCTGAGGTCAGGAGATCAAGACCAGCCTGGCCAACATGGCAAAACCTCA
This sequence comes from Alouatta palliata, assembly GCA_004027835.1. Classification (NCBI taxonomy): domain Eukaryota; kingdom Metazoa; phylum Chordata; class Mammalia; order Primates; family Atelidae; genus Alouatta; species Alouatta palliata. Next base: position 48,366 of record PVKV010012370.1, on the reverse strand, counting down.
TCTCTACTAAAATTACAAAAAAATTAGCTGGGTGTGGTGGCGGGTGCCTGTAATCTGAGCTGCTCAGGAGGCTGAGGCAGGAGAATTGCTTGAACCAGAGCAATTGCAGTGAGCAGAGGTAGCAGTGAGCCAAGATCGCATGACTGCACTTCAGCCTGGGAGACAGAGAAGACTGGGAGACAGAGGGAGACTCTGTCTTAAAAAAAAAAAAAAAAAAAAAAGATACTTGCATTTTATGGACTCTCCAAAGAAAGTAACCTGTGATGCTATAACTTGTGACTATTGCAATTTTTTTTTGTCCTTAAAATATTTTCATATGAAGATACATTTTAAAAATAAAATCAGGGTTACTCTGCATATTTTAAATAGTAGTTATACGGTATATGGTTTCTTATTTGCATATATATTTTCACTTAAATCACAAACACTCATTGTTAGCGATAAAAGCTGCTGAGTAGGAGCTTTATTCAGTACTTAGCAATCCTTAATAACGAAGCGAAGATCCTCAAGGAAAGTTAAAGATTGTAAGGTTTATATAAAGTGGAAGAAATCGAGGCTCAGAGAAATTACATGGCTTGACCCAAAGGCACACAGCCTGGACTGGATCCCCCATCTCACTAAACCACAGCACCGGGACATTTTGTCATTAAAATGGAAGCAAATCACGTCCCTGGGGCCTCAAGAACACACTGGCCTTGCCCACAGGTCTGGGGAGGGCCTCGCGGGGGATGCGCCCAGCCAGCAGGGCCCCTGCCTGACTCTGGCTTCTTTTTTGCCCCAGGGCTTCTTTGTTTATTTATTCTTTTCTTTTTTTTTTTTTTTTTTTTTGAGATGGAGTCTCAGTCTGTAGCCCAGACTGGAGTGCAGTGGTGCAATCTTGGCTCACTGCAGCCTCCACCTCCCGGGTCCCTGTTCAAGCAATTCTCATGCCTCGGCCTTCTGAGTAGCTGGGATTACCGGCATGTGCCACCATGCCCAGCTAATTTTTGTATTTTTAATAGAGACAGGATTTCACCATGTTGATCAGGCTGTTCTTGAACTCCTGACCTCAGGTGGTCCACCCGCCTCAGCCTCCCAAAGTGCTGGGATTACAGGCGTGAGCTACCAGTGCCCAGCATTTATTTACTTTTTATACCTGTATATGGTAGAAAGAGAACATAAAGGAAAAGCATGTAATTTCTACATGTTTGGCTTGTAAATAAAATTTAAAAAGCAATCGGGTGCTTCTGCTCCCCCTGCAGTCTGCGCTTCTGATCGGCTCTGTACCAAGGTTTATTTAAAAGGCCAGGGACCTCAATCTTTGCTTCTTTAACATTTGACTTCTTAGTGTCTTGTAACAATTGTAAAAATGAATGGGGAAACATTGTATTACTTTTCTGTTCACTTTTGTAGTCTTGTTTACTTTTCTTTCATTCATGCAGTTCCCAGATGGCTACTAGCAAGTGGCTTTAGGTATTCGGAAGCAGGCCAGCAGGCGAGTTCATCCATCCACTCACTCGCTCATCTGAGCACCAGCTTCCCACCCACTGTGCGTCTGGTTGGGGGCTAGAGGCAGATTGGGGAGCGCAGGCAGGGTCCCTTCCTCCATGAAGTTAAGGTCCACTGAAGAGGGTAAACATCAAACATTCACCCAGAATCATGACCTTGTGTCTTGTGCAGGGGTACAGAAGAAGTGTGGCTGCCCAGGCTGCTTTCTGGGTGTCCTTCCCAGCAGCCCGGGAGCGTCCTTGCTTCTCTGCTCACAGGCGAGTTTGGGTGGCTCATGGGCAGGGTGAGCTGGCTGCGCAGGATGGTTTCTGCTTGACCTGGGCGGCTGAACCGGTCAGTGGCTGTGGTTACCCATCTGTTTGCATTCTCAGCAGAGCCCTGGGGGAGGGAGACGCTGGGGGCTGGGTGGGCTGAACGTGTGGGCTTGACGCCTGGGGTCTGCGGGGGCTGCACAGGGTCCTCGTTCCTGGATCACCCCACAGCCAGCAGCGCTGCGCCTGCCAGACTGTGTGGCCCTGTCTGCTTCTTGCAGCATCTGGGAAATGGCCTGTATGCAGGTTTTTCTATTTTCAAAGTTAAAATGGTGATTTCTCTGTTTGGCATTAAATTTTTTGAAAGTCCGTGTTCATTTGTTCTCCTAGGGCCTGGACAAAGGAGAACAAAAAAAATGAAGTTCATTCCTTGTAGACGTTTTTGAGGTCATGCTCTCCTTATGAGAATCTAATGAGATCTCTGCTACTGCGATCCTTTCCCCTTCCTTCTCCCTCCTTTCCTTCTTCCTCCTTCTCCCCTTCCCCTCTTCCTTTTTGAGGCAGGGTCTCTGTCACCCAGGGTGGAGTGCAGTGGCACGATGTAGGCTCACTGTAACCTCCACCTCTCGGATTCAAGCAGTTCTCTTGCCTCTGCTTCCTGCGTAGCTAGGATTACTGGCGTGCACCACCGTGCCCAGCTAATTTTTTGTATATTTAGTAGAGATGGGTTTTTGCCATGTTGGCTAGGCTGGTCTTGAAATCCTGGCCTCAAGTGATCCTCCAGCCTTGGCCTTCCAAAGTGCTGGGATTACAGGTATGACCCACTGCGCCCAGTCTGCGATTCTTTTTTAAAGAGCTGTTTCTCCCACTTTGTATGAAGAACCAACTTTCTGTGTGGCAGGAGCTCTCCCGGACAGAGTGCGTGTCTGACATGGCACTGTAGTCAGGTCTCTGGAAGGTCAGGAAGGGTGTGGGGTTGGTGATAGAATTTTTTAGCCTGCATGCGGAAAGGTCACCTAAAATAGTTATAACTTAGCGACAAAAATAAATCCCCCTCCCAGAAGGTCACGTCATGTAGGGTTGGTGATAGGATTTTTCAGCCTACATGCTGAAAGGTCACCTAAAATAGTTACAACTTAGCGACAAAAGTAAATCCCCCTCCCAGAAGGCCACGTCGTGTTCAAGGTGGTAGCAAGCCCCGTGTAGGTAGCGATAGGGCCGCTTTGAGCATTGCACGTGTATCTCGGGAGGAGGAGTGGGCTCGGCCTCTGTATTCTTAGAGATGTTGTATTCGGCACTGTAGTTCCCTGCAGCTGGGTTTTGGAGAGCGTACATTTAGTCTGTCTTCACATGCATTTGGCTTTCTCGTCTTCCTGTGCAGCGTGTTGGTAGCTTGTTCTGTGGGTGGCAGTGCCCTAGAGGAACACGGGCCTGTGTCGTGGCATCTGTTCAACCTCAGTGGAAGACAGGGTCAGGTGTCTGTTGTTTGGACATTCAGAGACAGTGCACCCGAACAAACATAGCATGCGATTGTTAAATTAAGTTATCTTTGTGGTAGCTGTATGGCGTGTGGGGTTTTAAAGGCCCCTGATAGCTAAAGAAAGAGGGATTTCCCCTTCGTAGGGGATCAGGAGTGCAACCTGATAGTGGGATGAAGAACTGTTTTCCTTTCTTCTTCTCCAAGCAGCTTTATGCCTTCTCCCTTCACTCCCCCTCTCCTAGAATGAGCTGATAAAGATGTATCTGAGTTGTAGGCGGTGTTCTTTTACGTATGGATTGTTTATTTGCATCCCAGCATGTTTTGTATACAGCAGGGGTCCTGGTCAGGCTGCACAGCGGGAGGTGAGCGGCTGGCATGTGAGGGAGCGAGACTACCTGAGCTCCACCTCCTGTGAAATCAGCCAGCATTAGATTCTCCTAGGAGCACGAGCCCTGTGCGCGCATGTGGGATCTAGGTCATGCGCTCCCTGTGAGAATCTAATGCCTGACGATCTGAGGGGGAACAGTTACATCCCAAAACCATCCCCATCTCCCACCTGTCCCCCAGCCCCTGGTTCTTGGAAAAATTGTTTTCCGTGAAACCAGTCCTTGGTGCCAAAAAGGTCGGGAACTGTTGGTATCTAGAATTGAATACTCTTGCATGCATTTTCTGAACATCCTAGTCAATTGTGAAATCCCAGTTCAGGGCATCACATTATATATGTGATATGTACTGGGCTAGGCATGCTCCCCACCAAAACTTCAGCAGCTTCTTAGGCTTGTATTCATACGCCCATAGGAAAACCTACATGCAGAACTTTGACTCTGATAATAGTTGTTAGACCAGGTCAAGGTCCATGTCAAAGAGGGAAATTGCAAATGATCATCTCTCTGCTGAACGGTCTCCAGGGTGAGTTTGGTGATCTCACGTAGGAGACATTTGTCCTAGAGCAGACCTGCGTTACTTGTGTAGAGAGAGACAGTGAGTTCTAGGTGTATGGGAAGGCCAGGCAGGGGCGCTGGAAGGGCTCTGTGTGCCAGGTGCTAGCGCGGCCACAGCCTTGTGGCTTCTTAGGGCTCCCTCTCATGACACGCTGTGTGCACTGTCCTGGCCGATGGGTATTTATCTGGCGGAGTAGTTTCTGGTCTAGGCAGATCTCCGTCAGCCCTTTGACATCATTGCCCCTGGCTTTTTCTGTTTGTGTTGCAGTTAACATTCCAGAAAGGACGTTTATAGAAGCCATTCCATTTGTCTTTTGTCCCTTCCCGGTAACGGCTCACCTGGGCATATCTAACCCATGCTGAGAGCCCGAGCTGGCAGAGGTTGGGTGACTTTACCAAGGTTGTGTGGGAAGTCAGGGAGCCTCAGTGTGCTCTTGGTCCTTTGCTTCCAGAGATTGAAATCCTGGTGTACTGCTGGGCGTGGTGGCTCACACCTGAAATCCCAGCACTTTGGGAGGCCGAGGCGGGCAAATCACGAGGTCAGGAGTTCGAGACCAGCCTGACCAACTGATGAAATCCTGTCTCTACTAAAAGTACAAAAATTAGCCAGGCGTGGTGGCACACGGCTGTAATCCCAACTTCTCAGGAGGCTGAGGCAGGAGAACTGCTTGAACCCTGGAAGTGGCAGTTGCAGTGAGCCAAGATCACGGCACGGCACTCCAGCCTGGATGACAGAGTGAGACTCCATCTCAAAAAAAAAAGAAATCCTGATATACAAAGAACCCCATCTCACATGAAATGTCTGCAGCTGCCAGGTGCTGATTACAGGAGTGTCCAGAGCCAGAGTAGCTGTATAAGAAGCCCGTTTTATAACCTGTTGCGTGCACTCACACGTCAGTAAATGGAAGCACTCGTCTGGGCCTTTTCTCCTGATTCCTGCATCCTCTTGGACCATGCTGTTTTGCTGAACACCATAGTCTTTGTGCTGTTAAAAGATACATCAATTAGGCCTATTCCATTCTTTGCTGAAACCAGATTAATTTTCATTGTCGGGATGGCCTGTTTTTTGTTGCTGTTTTTTCTTTTTTCTCCTTCATTAGCTATTAGATTGGAACTAGTACGCGCACGTGTGTGTGTGTTAGCGAAGGAATACTTTAAAAAACAAGATATTTTTACATTTGAAAGCAAGCCATGTATTTGTGTACATTAGACACTTAACATATGTTGAAAAGGGGAATTAATGAGTCATTAATTGTCCATTTTTTAATCGCTTGTAGTAATGACTGATAATCATATAATGATGTCATGGCTTGTGAAGCAGGATAGTGGATCTTATCAGGCCTAGTTTGCAGCTGGGACGACATTGTCGGAAATGCTGCCTTCCCCGATGCACAGGGAGCAGCTGGCGGTGGTGAGGCCGGTACGTCCGGTTTCTACCTCGGTCTCGGCTGTGCACCTGTACCCGTCTCTGTCCCCCTCTCCGCACCCCTACCCCCTCGACACATTGAAAGTCATATTTCTAACACTTCCTGGGACAGATGGGTGGTTGATATGTATTAGGACAGCATGAGAGAGGTTCAGCTGCGTAAATTACACTTCATTAAGGGGTTTCATGTTTTAGCGTTTCCTAAGAACGAAGATGATACGGAAAAGGTGACCTATATGAGGCTCTGGTAGTGCGTATGTGGTAGCAATGCACATGGGGGTAGGGGGCTGAGCAGAAAGCAGTCTTCACGTTTCCCTCGAGTTAAATGATCAAGTCATGTAAGGCGTGCTGGTTTTGTTTTGTTTTGAGACAGCGTCTCACTCTGTCACACAAGCTGGAATGCAGTGATGCTATCTCCGTTCACTGCAAGCTCTGTCTTCTGGGCTCAAGCCATCTTCCCAGCTCAGCCTCCCATGCAGCTGGGATTACAGGCGTGTGCCGCCACACCCAGCTAGTTTTTGTATTTTTAGTGGAGACAGGGTTTTGCCATGTTGCCTAAGCTAGTCTCAGAGTCCTGAGCTCAAAGCGACCCGCCCGCCTCAGACTCCCAAAGTGCTGGGATTACGGGCATGAGCCATGGCACCGGCCCTGTAGGCAGTTTTGATGCTGGTTCTGGTGTCATTAGCCCTAGGGTCGTTGATGTCATTGCCCGGCAGTCTCTCATGTATGCCATGCCGCACACGTGAGGAGCTGCAGATTGTTCCAGGGCTTCTCATCTCCCGGCGGATGGGAGGGGTACTGACCTGCGGTTGACTGTAGGGAGACTTGTGATTCAGCCCGTTGGTGGGGTGTGCGTGTGAGGAAGACGCCTTTGTGGCTTTGTGTGGGTGTTTCTCTTAGGCTGTATCCCTGGTTTATGTCTGGTTGGGAAAATACGTAAATGTTTGATAGTGATCGTTTTTATGAAGCACGGTATTGCCAACTCCTTTCTTCATATGCATTTTCAGATTCAGTTCTTAACCAAAAAAGCTTTTTCTGTAACAGAGTTAAATCATAAAATGAAATAGTGACTTAATTCCAAAACGAAAATAAAGCTTTTTGTATAGTAAAACATACATCAGAGGTTTAAAAATCCAACAAAATGAAAAATGCTTTTGAGTTAGTATTTTTATAAAAAAAATTAGCTTGGGTTGAAAAATTCTTACAGTTGTGAAGCTCTAAAAGCACGTGTTTCACTGATGAGCAAAGTCTCTGGCACGTCAGCTGAGACAAAAACCTTCCAGATGCACTCAATAAACACAAATATATAGGGTGGGCCAGGCATGAAGGCTCACAGCTATGATCTCAGCACTTTGGGAGGCCAAAGTGGGTGGATCACTTGAGGTCAGAAGTTCCAGACCAGCCTGGCCAACAAGCCAAAACCCCCGTCTCTACTAAAAATACAAAAATTAGCCAAGCTTGAACCCAGGGAGTAGGGGTTACAGTGAGCCGAGATTGTGCCACTGCGCTCCAGTCTGGGCGATGGAGTGAGACTTCGTCTCAAAAAATTATAATAATAAAATAAATAAATACAAATGTATAAAAGAGAATTCATTACAAAGCTACACCAAACATTTTTCAGCACTAATTTAAGAATGTGCTTGAGGTGATTATCCTTAAATCGTCAAGTGTTTTTGAATATTATTTCATTATTTCATTTTATAAACATGAAATCAGCTCGTTTCTTGCTTGGAGTTACCCCTTCTTTTCATTATGATTCCTTAATTGAGAGAGGGTCTTGCTCTGTCACCCAGGCTGGAGTGCAGTGGCGTGATCTTAGCTCACTGCAGTTTCAGAGTCTTGGGCTCAAGCCATCCTCCCGCCTCAGCCTCCTGAGTAGCTAGCACTACAGGTGCATGCCATCATGCCCAGATCATTTTTCAAAATTTTCGTAGGGATGGGGGTCTCGATTTATTGCCCAATCTAGTCTCCAGCTCCTGGTCTCAAGTGATCCTCCCATGTCAGCCTTCCAAAGTGATGGGAAGGTGTTAGCCACCACTCCCAGCAGCCCGACTTTTAAAGGATTCTCTCTCAGTCTGTCGGTTGATTTTGCTTGACACCAGCCATTCGATATGAAAGTGTTTAGGTGGGGGAGGGAATCTCTTCATTATCATTGTGCTTCCTGTTCTACAGATTGCACCTCCTGGCCTTACCAATGTGGAGTCAGGTATGAAACAGGAGAGAATGACATCAAAGGAACCTATAAGGAAAGGAATTTTTATTGTTTCAGAAATAGCAGGAAAAAAGTATCTTAAAGTCTTAATCAAGGTTGATGATCCCATAAACAACCAGAGACAATGAATACATTTTTATGTAGTAGTGCTGTAGAATACTGTGTAATGGACACTGTGGTCTCCTCTGGCAATTTCTTACCCTAAGTCTGGGATTTTTCCTGCTGTGCTTCTCTTGCTGGAAATGTTCAGTGTGCACAGATGCTCATACGTGTGCAGAGAAATGCCTGAATTAACTCTCACGCTGCCGACATTAGATCATCAAACACACTATTAGCAAATGTTCTCTATTTTGATTTTCATGTTAGGAGTCATCTCTTTTGCTCATAGAATTAATTTTATCAATGACATAGAAAATGGTTATTTTAATACTTTTCTGCACTGCGGCATCATAGCTGTGCTTTGCCCCAGGACTTCTCTCTAATGACTTTAGCCAGCTTGAATTAGCTTGATGTATCATTAATGCATACAAATGGCTTTTATTTTTGTTCATAATCTGTTCATAATGCCACGGCATTCCGCTCTTTCTAATGTTTTTAAAATGATTAAGTAGCGATGTACTTTTTGACCTAGTTAACCCTCCGTGGAATCTCTGATCAAAAAAATAAGAGAGTGTTACTTAACTAGGAGAGTCAGAAGTTGTTACAGTCTGTAGCTGATGTTTTCCAGTTACGTGAAAGTCTTTTGTAATATATTTTTTTTCCTTAGAGAATATGGACATAGCCATATGGTCCTTTTTTTCTAAGTAAACTTCACTCAGGAGCTACCCATACACCACTAGGCTGTCGGTGTGAAAAACAGGGAAAAGTAATCCTTTTTAAGTTGTGAAGTTCTGTAACCTGGGAAGGTGTGGCTTTGTCTCATGGGCCTTGGTATTTTTTGCATGGTATTTGTAGGATGAGCCTGGCCAGGCCCCGGCTCCAAGAGCATGTGAGGAATTCGGGCACCCAGCAGATCGTGGGCATCCGTAAAGGTTGGGCTCTGGAATCGGGTTAGTTTCTGTATTGAATGTGGAGCCATCGGAAGCGTTGTGACGAGCAGAGTGATGTACCAACAGCCTTATCAGTCTTCCCTGATGGAAGCAAAAGTCACCTGTGAAGAGTGGATTTCAAATTTGTTTCTCTAGAAGAATAATAGGCCAGATGCAGTGGCTCACGCCTGTAATCCCAGCACTTTGGGAGGCTGAAGCAGGTGGGTCACCTGAGGTCAGGAGTTCAAGACCAACCTGGCCTTGAACTCCTGACCTCAGGTAGAAACGGGGTTTAGTAGAAACTCCGTCTCTACTAAAAATACAAAAAAAATTAGCTGGGCATGGTGGTGGGCACCTGTAATCCCAGCTACTCAGGAGGCTGAGAGGTGGTGAACTGCACGGCAGAAGTGCCATGCTTCCGTAAGCTCTTCTCACTGGTTGGTAGGCGCTTTTATTGGCACATGGGCACCTTAGAGACAAATATCTGAAGTAAATTTCAAGGGGGGCAAAGAGAAAGCAGAACTCCCAGTCCCTTGAGTATGGCCCCCGCTTAGTTCTACGTTGTTGGTGCTCTGAGCGGCTTGAGAACCCTTCTCTACCCTTCATTTTCACACTCAGAAACTGAGTTTCAGGGAACAGCCATAGCCTGCCATGGTTGCTTCAGCTCCTTCCCGCTTCCTCCCCATTCCCCGTGTTTATTCCTTTTCTGCTGCTCCTCATCGTCCATCTGGACTGGGGACCTTGGTCACGTAGACTAGTGTTTCCCAAGCATCTAAAGCATATCCCCTGCTTTGGTGATATAAAAGTCTTTGTTATTCCATGTGTGAAATATCAAAATTTCAGAAGTCAGTCACTGACAGGTCACTGCCACAACAGTGAAATAATTAAAACCCAAACCTGCCTCCTTATCTCTGCGGCATCCTGGGTCGGTTTGCCTGCCTGCATGTTTCCACCCCGGATGGGGGCACCCGGGAGCACCCATGGGATGGGGCACCTGGGAATGCCGGTGGGATGGGGGCATCTGGGAGCACCTATGGGATGGGGGCACCTGGGAGTGCTCATGGGATGGGGGCATCTAGGAGTACCTGTGGGATGGGGGCATCTAGAAGCCTCCATGGGATGGGGGCACCTGGGAGCATCATGGGGTGGGGTACCTGAGAGTGCCATTGGGATGGGGGGTACATGGGAGCCTCCATGGGTTGGGGGGTACCTGAGAGTGCCCATAGGATGGGGTGTACCTGGGAGCACCCATGGGATAGGGATACCTGGGAGTGTCTGTGGGATGGCGGCACCTGGAAACACCCGTGGGATGGAGAGAGGTACCTGGGAGCGCCCGTGGGATGGAGAGAGGTACCTGGGAGCACCCGTGGGATGGAGAGAGGTACCTGGGAGCACCCGTGGGATGGAGAGAGGTACCTGGGAGCGCCCGTGGGATGGAGAGAGGTACCTGGGAGCGCCCGTGGGATGGAGAGAGGTACCTGGGAGCGCCCGTGGGATGGAGAGAGGTACCTGGGAGCACCCGTGGGATGGAGAGAGGTACCTGGGAGCGCCCGTGGGATGGAGAGAGGTACCTGGGAGCACCCGTGGGATGGAGAGAGGTACCTGGGAGCGCCCGTGGGATGGAGAGAGGTACCTGGGAGCACCCGTGGGATGGAGGCATCTGGGCATGCCAGTGGCGGCTGCTTTGCTTTCCCCATGGGTGTCAGTCTCACACTGCCCCCATGGGCCTGGCCCCTCCAGTGGGAACATGTGCCTGCAGCTTTTAGTCAGACATAATTAATCAACAGCAGTCCAACCTAATAGGAGGCGCTACACAGTGTTCGTTTGGGGGATCATCCAGCTTGCTGCTGCGTGGTCAGTCCTGGTGCCACGAGCGCAGCCAAGGCGAGGACTGCACCACGGTTCCTTCTGCCTGGGCTGAGCAATCACTTCCCTACTAAATGTTCAGTAGCACTTTGCCTCATACATGTGTACTTCCGCAGGAGGGGCTAAGACCCATCCCCAGCCAGCTGTATTCCAAGTGCAGCCATGGTATGGTCTGTGAATTCTGGCGTTTCGGAAAACTCCCTCATTTAATTTTGTGTGTAAACTGTAAGAAAAAATACTGAACTCTGACACAGTCATCTGGATACTAGGAAATACTCCCATGCCTGCACCAAGATTTCATTATTAAATGAAAAATCCAAGGTAGCGCTTGTGTTTCTGTCCTGACCTATAGATGTGTAGAATTTCAGGACTGGAAAGACTGAGACCCCATCTAACTCCACTCTTCCCTTCACAGGTGGACAGGACCGATCTTGTCAGAGTGTTGAGTAGCAAGGCAGGTGCTAGAAATTAGGTCTGTGTCTTTTGGCTGCCTGGTTTTATTCTTGTTTTATGAATGTTGTACTTTGAAGCCATTGTTTACATTTGAAAAGTGTAGAGAGCCAAAATGCTCTTTAAAATTATATTTTAAATATAAGCCATTTTAACGCTGAGGGTTCTTGGGTTAAATGCAGTATGATAATCAACACATAGGTTAATTTTGATAAGCTAAATAATAAAAACTCATTCACACAGCATTTTCTGCACGTAGCAGAATATGTGGGTAACAGGACGTTGGATCTCTGCCAGGGTCTGAGCTAGACGGACCATGTGGCCCATGAAGTACATTGTATGCATTCAAGTGCTGTTGTAATTTAGTAAACTGCCACTAGGGGGCACCGAACGCACGTCTAAGGATTATTCTTAGGCACCTATTTTTTCTTTTTGCTGTCACCATGGAGAATACAGACATAATAAAACTAACACACTGGTTTAAGAGACCATTTAGATCTGTAATAAGATACACTCCATAAAGCGTGTGAAGTTACTGGATCAGCAGCACGAGTGCAGAAGTAAAAAAAGTTTCATTCACTGGAATGAGGAGAAGAACAAAATTAAAAAGATCAACTTTTATATTCTGTGGTTAAAGAATGCTACATTCTGTGGTTATATATTCTGTGATTTTTGCCCTGCACATAACTTTATAGAAGAATCAAAGAAAAACTGGCCAAAGATACAAAGATTTTTTTTTTTGAGCCTGTCTCCCAGGCTGGAGTGCAGTGGTATGATCTTAACTCAGTGCAACCTCCACCTCCCGGAATCAAGCGATTCTCATGCCTCAGCCTCTCAAGTAGCTTGGTTTACACGTGCATGCTACCATGCTGGCTATTTTTTTTTTTTTTTAGATGGAGTTTCGCTCTTTCACCCAGGCTGGAGTGCATTGCCACAATCTTGGCTTACGTTTTGGCCAGGCTGGTCTCAAACTCCTCACTTCAGGTGATCTGCCCGCCTTGGCCTCCCAAAGTGCTGGGTTTACCGGTGTGAGCCACCATGCCCTGGCCTGATACTTCTTTATGGAGTATAATCAAAGGACTTACTATTTAGCCCATCATTCTCTTTTCACAGAATGCACCAAGAGTTTCTCTGGCTTGAGTGACTGCCCAGGCACCTCACGTTAGAGTCTGTAGCCTTGAATTGGGAGGCAGGTCGGGCGCAGGCCTCTGGTGTGTACTGGCGAGCGCCAGGCCAAGTGTGGAGGCTCTGCAGGCTGTGGGTCCGGCCCACACCGTCAGTCTGCCCAGCTATTGCTTCTTCCTGTTGACCAAAGCTATGACTTTATGCAGCCGTGTTTAGAGAGAGATGATGTCTCAAAGTCAGACTGACACTCCTGGGCAGAATGACGGGAGTGGATTATTGTTTGGAAATGTAGATACTGTGTTTATAGATGTAAGCACCATTATCGAGAGTAGTAAGTTTCTGCAGGAAGCAGGGACCTTCCCAGGGGATTAGCAGCCGCTGTATTCCCTGTGGAGCTGGCAGTGGGCTGGGGGCGCAGCACACATGGGATTCTAATATATACCATGTTTATCTAGGCAGAGTCTTCTAGTTCCTTCCTTTCTTTTCCCTTGCTCTGTTGCCCAGGCTGGAGTGCAGTGGCGCAGTCTCGACTCACTGCAACCTCCATCACCCAGGCTGAAGCAGTTCTCCTGCCTTAGCCTCCTGAGTTGCTGGGACTACAGGCACTTGCGCCTTCATGCCCAGCTAACTTTTGTATTTTCAGTATAGACGGTGTTTCATCCTGTTGGCCAGGCTGGGTTCGAACTCCTGTCTACAAGCATTCCACCTGCCTTCGCCTCCCAAAGTGCTAGGATTACAAATGTGAGCCACCGTGCCTGGCCAGAGTCTTGTTTCTTGAAGGTTTTTTTCTTCTTTTCCCTCTTGGTTTTTCTCACCCTAAGATACAAGGCTTCTCCCTGCTAGTGTTCGTTTATTTATTGTCTTCACCCTTTATTTTCTCCCATTATATAAGGTTCATTTGAATTTGAGAAATTGTAGCATCGTAGGTTAGAACATTTTCAATTTCTGTATTTATAAAATGGGACTAATTGTATTTTCAGGACCTCAAATGAGAAATATATCCAATCACAGACTCGGTATTTTTCATTTTCTCTCTCAAAATATGTACAAATTGAGTGTCTATAATTTGTAAAGATTTTGGAGAATTTTACTATTTTCAGTATATAGAATAGTGAAAATTTGGCAGAAACTCATGAGAAAAGAAGTAAAAGTGGGCATTTCATCAGAATGGAGAGCCACATTCCCTGTAGGAGGGTAGCTTCTCAAAGTAGTCTTTTAGTGCCAAAGGACAGTGTTTCACCATCCTCTGAAAATTAGGGCATTCTGTGGGGAGCCAGTGAGTAGAGCTGTGGCCCCAGCTTCGGGTGTTTCCGTGGAATCATTAAGCTCCACGGTATGTGCAGGTGCTGGGGCGTTCACAGAACCTGCAGGTGGACACGGCTCAGTAGGGAGGGTGGGCACGGCCGCCGTGGGATGAAGGCTGCTCCAGGCACCGCGGGCGGTTGGCAGTGTCATGATGAGCCAGGGGTAGGGTCAGCCACATGGCCAGGCCGCAGTTCAGCCACAACTACAGCTTCCTCCGTCTGATTCATTGAGTTCTCGGATCCGTTTCTTACAGAAGAAACGCCTGCTGATGAAATACAGTTTGAAAAACCCTGATCTCAGAAATATGATTTCTAATGACAGACCTTAGCAAATAACCCAATAATCACACCAACTGTACGAAAGACTCCAGTGACTGGAATCATTCAGAATAAATGAGTGAGCATTACTCAGTTGGATTAGAAATCGCCAGCCTTGGATCCTTTCCCGGATATTTTGTTTTTCTGGGTATTTTCCCTCTTCTGGGTTCTTGGTGCCCGTCCCCTTTAGCTCCATCACACAGTCCTGTCGCTGCTGCCGTGGGCCCAGGCGTGCCTTTTGTTCCCCAGTACCCGGACGGTGCCTGCTAGGAGCGCTCCTAGGATCAGTGGCAGGTGGTGCGGTCCCTGGTCACCTGCACACACAGTTGGGTTTGTCTCTTCAACCCACGAGAGCCAGGACATGCCTGGGCTGCTGAGTAGGGTGTGACCAAGTCTTTCTGCTTTGAGTTTTCTTTTTCCTCTAATAGCAAGGTTTGCATGATCTTCACCCAGTTGCAGAAAATTGTTAGCATTGCATCACTGGCTTATGCTACTAAACAGTATTTTCAAGAGTTGGAGTTGTGCCGGGCACAGCGGCTCACGCCTGTAATCCCAGCTACTCAGGAGGCTGGGGCAGGAGAATCACTTGAACCTGGGAGGTGGAGGTTACAGTGAGCTGAGATCGAGCCACTGCACTCCAGCCTGGGTGACAGAGCAAGACTCCGCCTCAATAAAAAAAGAAAAAAAGAACTGGAGTTGCCTGAGAGAGAGGGTCACCGGGGAGGCAAGGCGATGCTGGGAGGTAGCCTGGCTTATCTTGGCTGAGCTCTGCACTAGCACAGGGAGGACGTGGCCCTCGGCCGCCCAAGGAACATCCAGTTTTTTCCACGGACTTTGCTTTTTTCACGTCTGATTCTGTTGAGATACACACTCGTGTATGTTTCATATGTTAGCAAGTATATCTCATATCCCTGAATATTTATATACATTTAAACGTGTTTTTGTGATTCCAATAACTTGTTTGTAAAAATACAGGAAACCATAAGAAAGCCAGTAAAAATCACCTATAATCCCACCTCCTAGTAATTGTATATATATATATATATATATATACATATATATATTTTTTTTCTTCTTCTTCTTTTTTGAGACAGAGTCTCACTCCGTTACCCAGGCTAGAGTGCAGTAGTGTGATCTCAACTCACTGCAGTCTCTGCCTGCCAGGTTCAAGTGATTCTCCTGCCTCAGCCTCCCGAGTAGCTGGGATTACAGGTGTGCACCACCATCCCTGGCTAATTTTTGTATTTTTAGTAGATATTAGATTTCATCATGTTACCTAGGCTGGTCTTGATCTCCTGACCTCAGGTGATCCACCTGCCTTGGCCTCCCGGAGTGCTGGGATTACAGGCATGAGCAACCCTGTCCTGCCAGTACGTAACATTTTACTGTAAATGCCCCTCTAGTCAATTTTCAGTACTTTTTAAGTAAAATTGGGACTTTATTCTATGTTCTTTTTAATAACTTGCTTTAATAAGGCCTGAGACTACTTACCCTGTTACTTAATTTTCTCTGGAACCCATGTCTTTATGTCGTCATAGCATTTTTTCCCCAGCTGGCGTCTGCTGGCCGTGGGTGGACAGCCCCAGAGATGACCACGTGCTGCTCAGTCCTTTGCTAGGTCCGTTTGTGAATGTTTTTTGCCTACTGGGTAGCAAGAGTGCCCGCCTCCTGCTTAGGAACTCTTGTCGAACTTGCAGCAGCTTAGGCCCTGGCCATGTAGCCCTGGCACAGTCAGCTGTGACATTCCTGGGTCTGACCAGAGCACCCTGGTCATGGGGAGATGGAGAGGAGCTGGTGTACGGCAGAGCTCCCAGAGGGGTGCCCCTCCTCCCTGCTGTGTGTGTGGGTGGGCGTCGGCCTGTCAGGACCCCCTTTCCTGCATCCCTGGTCACCAGTGAACCATGCAATTAAAAGTTGGCTTCCAGGTAGACTGCACCACGAGAAGTTGTCTGAAGCCAGATGGTGTCAGGAGTCCATCACTTTGACATGTAGATGTCTCACTGGAAATAAGGGAATCAGTATCATTAAATACAAACATTGGATGAAAATTCCAGGGACTAGATAGGCTCATTGAGTCCCCTTTTGGCTGGCACATTATAAAACTGAGCTGGATTTTCTAAAGATCCATTTCTAAACCTATGATGGGTACCAATCGTAAAATCGCCTTAAGTAGATTTAAATAGAAGCTTAAATTGAAGGACACGTCTTAGAACGCTCAGAATCATTTCGGACTTTTATTTAAACTATTTAGAAAAGCTGGTGGATTTTGACCAAAAAAAATGCCTTTAGTGGATTATCACAGTCAGTGCCAGGGTCATTAAGCTCAAAGTGACAGATGCCAAAGCTTCAGGAATATCCGATCCCTGTACCGAGAGGTGTGGTTCATGGGAAGATGGGTTGACTAAAGATACCCATGTTCTAATCCCTGGAACTGATGAATATTATATTTTGTATCCAAAATATAAAGGGGTTTTGCAGATGTGATTAAGAATTTTGAATATATTTTGTTTGGTCCCTGAAAGCAATTGCATATGTTCTTGTAATAGGGAAGGAGAAGGGTCCACGTGGAGCAAAGGTATTTGAAGATGCCGCCTGGATGGTGGGACTGATGTGGCCCAGGAGTGCAGCAGCCACAGGTGTGGGTGGGACCACAGATAACTGCTCCCCTAGAGCCTGTGGGTCCAGCCTGGCCCCAGCACTTTGATGTCAGCCAACTGATGGCAATTTTGGACTCTGGCCTCTAGAACATTGAGAAAAGTTTCTTTTGGGCCACTGGGTTCATGGGAACTTGTTGGAGTAGTTGCTGGAAGCTAACGCCGATGGTCAGAGGCGGGCCGGCTCCGGAGGACTCCTGCGGGGGAGCACAGTGTCCAGGCTGTGCCATAGGCACAGAAGGTCGAGGTGCACCCGAGGAGCGTCGGGGCTGCTCTGGGGCTCCCACCACACGCCGGGACACCTGGGAGCAGGGCACCATCAGGAACTCACGGACCTGCCACGTGGCACAGCCAGGTGACCTAAGGCATGTGTGGTGTGCAGAGACAGCGGGTATGGCTTTTCAGCTGGAGACATGCTGGTGTCTGCCCCGTAGAACAGGTGGTCGTGTGTTCATGTGACTTGAGAGCTCCGTCTGCTGTGTTGGGTCTTCCCCAAAGAGTGATGCCCGCCTGGAGAGGTGTAGAGCCCAGGAAGCTGAAGCGAGCAGGAGAGGCTGTGCTACTGCGGATTCCTCTCCTGCCGCTGGGGTGGGTCCCCATCTGTGTCAGTTACATCTTGTGCAGTCAGGGGCTCCCTCCTTCCTCCTTCCCTTCCCCTCTTCCCAGCACTCCTGCTTCTCCCCAGCCTCACCAGGGACCTTCTTCCCTAAATCCACCAGCCGCTGTCCCTCCTTGTGGCCTCACCACTGCAAATGACCTTGTCCTGTGCCCTCTTCCTCTGGGACACCAGACGCTCCTGTTGTTGGTCTTTTAAACCCAGGTCACCTCCTCTTTCTCCTGCTCCCTGGTCTTCTCCTGCTCTGCCTAACCCTCCTGTGGTGGAGCTCCTTGAGATCTGGTCCTAACCACTAAATCTTCTCCCTCTGCAGTGGGCTCTAACAGATTCCACAGTCATGTTGTTGATGGAAAACATACGTTTTATGTGCACAGAACCACATCAGGTGCCTCTGCCCTGCAGCAGTGAGACACCGGTTAGACCAGCCCCTCGGTACACGTCTGCCAGTCCTCCGCTTGGCAGGTGCTTAACTGAGTGTGGTGTGTGTGTGGCAGCACGTTCACTGTGCGACACTCAGCACTTGTCCGTAGCCTAGAGGAGGCGATCCAAGGATTTGAACCTGGGCCCACCTGGCCGTGGCCACTTACCAGGGGCACTGGGTGTAAATGACACATGCAGCCTGACTGTGCCCAGCAGCTGAGTGTCTGCCCCACCAACCTCTCCAAAATGCAAAAGAACGTGCTTAAAACAGAGCAGCTGATTTGGACCCTCAGAAAAACACTTGCCTTTGAGTCGAGGAGTCAGCACTTTCTTGTTTTAGCCTTGTGACGTTTCATATTTTATCATTCATCCTTTCTGCTTGTTTTGAGACCTGTGACAAAAAAAATTCAGATGTAATTATGTAACTCTTCTGTTTGGAAAATAGAAGTAAATGCAATGTTCCAGAGCCCACATTTTTTTTTCCTTTTTTGAGATGGAGTCTTAACTCTGTTCCCCAGGCTGGAGTGCAGTGGCGCAATCTTGGCTCACTGCGACCTCCGCCTCCCAAGTTCAAGCGATTCTCCTGCGTCAGCCTCCCGAGTAGCTGAGATTACATTAATAGCCAGCCACCACACCTGGCTAATTTTTTGTATTTTTAATAGAAATAGGGTTTCACCATGTTGGCCAGGCTGGTCTCAAACTCCTGACCTCAGGTGATCCGCCCACCTCAGCCTCCCAAAGTGCTGGGATTACATGCGTGAACCACTGTGCCCAGCCCCTGGTGTTTCTTATAACCCCACTAATGACCAAGACAAGCAGAGAAGATGCTGATGACTGACCATACTGAGAAACTCTTGAATTCTCTTGACGAACTTCCCTAAAGCCAGCTTTTGACAAATAGGTACTCACCAGCAGGCACATGAATCCCCCCACCACGTAGGATCTCCATCTTAGCTGTTCCTCAGTCAGCTACCAGGAAGCCAGCACTTGTAGATACAGCGTCTGGGTGAATTAACGCTGGACTGGACGACAGAGTCCTCCCATTGATACTGATTCAGCACCTCATTCAGTTGACCCAGCTGTGAGATGGATCTGCCTTTTCTTGATTATCTCCTTCTGGGAATGCCTATCACAGCTGAAATGTGGTCGTGGCTTGGGCCCAAGAAGGTAGGTGACACTGAACACAAGGCACAGAGTTCATTGTCACAAGACTGACCATGGCTGGGTGGCTGTGACCGGCCTTCACATAGAAGCCGCGAGCAGACTGGCAGAGGCCACCCAGGAACAACCTCCCCGGGATGCAAGCTGGTCTTGCTCTGACCTTCAGGAGGTCACTGAGTCCTTGTGGACCCTGCATTCTTCACCTGCCCAATAAAGCTGTTGGAATGGCTCTGTTCGATTTTTGTCGGGATATAGCATACAAAGCACCAGGCTTTCTGTGGCCACTGTTTCTCCCCTCTGTGTTTTGGAAGCAGATCAACTTAACTTGTTACTGGTGGAGGGTGTCCAGGTTCTTCGCCTTTTGAACAAAGAATTGAGCAAAATGCACAAGGAAAGAAAGAAGCAGTGAAAGCAGAGATTTATTGAAAACGAAAGTAGACTCCACAGGGTAGGACCCAGTGACAGAATTTTCTAGGGTTTAAATAACCTCTAGAGGTTTCCGATTGGCCACTTGGTGTACACCCCATGCAAATGAAGTAGTGGCCTACAATCAGTCTGATTGGTTGTGGAAAGAGCCAATCAAAGGCTGAAGCGAAGTTAGAAAGTTTGACTCCTATGCAAATATCTGATTGGTTGCGAAAGCATCCAAGCAAAGGCACTTTCAATTTTCCATCTGCCCTGCAGAAAAAGGCAGGGAAGGGGTTGCAAAGAGAGTAGCCTCAGGTCCTGTTACTTAGGTGTGGAAAGTTGGGGTTTTCCTTCGATCTAGGGAATCCACCTTAGGTTCCCTGCCTCCATACTCTAATTTGCCTCACTATAGATTCTGATCCTTTTAAATAACAGCACGAGTTCATTCATTAGAAACATTGTTGGACCTGTGAATGGAGTGCTTAATCATGTTCTCTCCTATGGAAGTTTCTTGAGATGGGGGCTGGTTTTCTTCGGAGAACCACAGTTTATCTTCTAATTAATTGAATGCCCTTTGGTTTCTTTTCTTGTCCTTGCACCGAAAGAAAAAAAAAAATCTTTAAAATATTGCCAACATTCATTGAAGATATTTTGTTTTTCTTTTCTCGCTTGAAGAGAGATTTTCTGTTTGAAGACAACCAACTCTTCATCTAGCCTGCTGGTCCATTCAGCCAATCTTGTTTTTTCCCCTCTAGGATTTTTAGCAAAAATAAACAGGACCAAGAGATAGCAACTATTACTATTATGACTACTGTGAACAAAAGCTAAATTTCTTAATTTCACTCAAATTGTTTTACTGCCTTGCAATTAAATATCCAGATCTATGAGAAAACTATTTTTAAAGTCTTAAAAATTCAAATAATAGATAAATGCCCTTATTCTTGATATTATAGACGTGTTTCCCATGAAATATGGCACACATCTAATTAAGAATGCACATCTGGAAAATCCGTAAGGCAGCCTCCCCCATCCACAACCTTGGTGCTCCTGTGGCCTGCCCAGGGATGGGAAGATGGAGGTGTTGGTGCAGAGGGAGTTCCCTAACTCACCCTGCTTCCAGTTTTTAAAAAAGGGCTGAGTCTGTCGGGTTGAGTACTTCCCTTCCATCAAGGCAGGCAGTCACTTTTCCCAAATCACCGTGGACTTGGGTGTGACCAGTAAGCTAATGGGAAAATAAGAAAACCTTCAAGTGTAGTATCCTAAAAATTGCTGATAGGAAAGCGATCAGGGACTGAGAACTGTAGCATTTAAAATGGAAATGAAGCCAGTGCTCTGAAGTAGAGTTGGACCTAAAGGCAGTAATTTAAATAGTCATTAGGCTGCTCCCAATTACCTTAGCTGTAGCAGGCTGCCTGCATCTTTATGGCAGTACTTTGATTCCAATCAGAGATTTCAAATGAACTTATTTTGGTCTTTTCAATGAAGTCTCAGAGTAGAAAACAGATGCAGTCCTAAAGTAATTACTGCCCGTGTTTTTTTTGTTTTGTTTTTTTTGTGAAAGAGAATTAGGATGAGTGAGATCTCTGCAGTGGGATGGTCTGAGTGACGCCTGCATTCACTCGCCCATTCATTCGCCTCCCGTGGTCGTCACTGGGCTACGAACATGAAGCCGCCACCCCTCACTGGGGTCTCTGTTTACATGTAACTGTCAGTTTGGGGAAAGCCAGAGCTTCCTTCTGAGAGCCAGTTATTTGGTTTGTTTTATGAAAGGGGATCCCCTGTAAATTCTGAGAAGGTTTGAGAGAAAACTCCAAGAGTGGTGACAAAGAAAAAGGACTAGGTGTCACATTAGTGACAGAAGGGACATCGGGGTTTGTGCTGTCTGCCTGCAGCCAGCCGGGGAACCAAGAAGGTGGGTGGGGACAGCGCACAGGTCCTGCAGGTGTCCAGGAACCACCCAGTGATGGGCGGTAATCCCTCTGGGATTCCTGTCCTAGACTGTTGCACAGTCTTTGGCACAGGGTCGTCGTGGGGTGTGTCTGTCACCCTCAGTGAAAGGAGGTTTGCATCAGTGAAGCCTGTGTTTGGTGCCCTGATGACTCAAAGAATTGTTGTGAGATTATTTTGTGCCAGCCAGAAGTTAGCTTTATTAGTGGAAGAATAAAAGCTGTTTTCTTAAATCATGGATTATGTAATGACTTTCTTTCCACGATGAGTTACCATAGAAAGTTTTTTTTAATGTACTTTCCTACCTTCTAAGCCTATTTCTTAAAGACAAAAAAGAAAAATGTGCTTTCCTCTGTTACTGTCAGCCTAGATTTCTGTCTGCCAGGAGACGAAGGCTTAATAATTCATGGCCACTGAGAAGTGTCATAGCCTACCCTGCCCCGAGTTAAGTGTTAACCCCGGTCCGTACCTGGATACGCTCTCATTTAGTAACGGTTGTACTTTGCTGTTACGGATTTTCTCTGGAGACTCGAGGGGATGGAAGAGCCTTTACTTTGTCTTAAATTCTATGTACATGTAATTAATCAAAACATTGATCAATACTTCTGGAAGTATTTCAAAGATAGAAAAACGTTGGAAACACATTTTAGGAATTTGCTACATAATTTTTCCACTGTCATGCAGAGTTGGCAATAAGAATTTAATAAGACAGCCTATTGATTGCTTTTACGCTTTTAAGTTTTTCTGTGCCTGGGATTGTGTTATGTACAACTGCCCCTTCTGTCCTTTGAAGGTTTTCCTAAGATATTTTCCTAGTTTAATAGGAAGTGTGGACATAGAACATTGTACAGCTTAGGAGACTGCGTTGTGTTTGGTTTTGAATGTATATTAGATGTGTGACCCTCCCTCTTCAGAACTGATTTACTTTGGTAAGATCTACAAGGGCCAAAAGTGGGCCTGTTTCGAAATTCTGGTCACAATGTCTAGCATGTGGCAAATTCTCCATCAGTGTGGTTTAATGAGTGATAGTGACGAAGGAGGAGTAGGGCCTGAAGCCACGCAGGCGTGGTTGCCTGCAGTCCCTCAGCCGCTCTCTGCCCACTCACGGCCACTTCGGAAGTCCAGGCCTCCTCCTCGGTCACTAAGACCCCTTTGTCAGCCTCCCCTGTCTGTATTCAAGCAGCTGACTCCACTCCAAATCTCTGCTGTGCCGCCCTCTGTGCTTGCTTGTGACAGAGCTCAGATAGGATTCTTTCTGTTCAAAAGCCTTTGATGACCCCCTAGCACTTACCACAGTGGTTTCCAAACTTGTTTTTGGCTGTGAACCCCTCTTGTTGAGAGTCTCCTACTTTTAGGCCAGTGTATAAGGCCAATGTGTAAGGCAGCAGGCAGTGCAGTGAGCCGGGATTCCTGCCCTCTCAATGTGGCCTCACCTGCCCCAGCGGGCGTCACTAGCTCACTGAGCAGCTCTTCCTGGAGAGAGCCTGTGCTGCAGGTGCCGTTCCCTGCAGAAAACAGAGGCCCCACCCTTCCCCTTGCCAACCTTGTACTCCAGGCACTCCAAGCTCACACCCTTTCCTCAGCCTCGAACGCTTGCTCCACTGAGCAGAAACCTGCCCGTCCCTCATGCGTTGGCACCAGCACGGAGTCCCTTTTCCAAAACCTCCAGGCTCCCCTAGCCCTTTCTTGGCTGAAACCTATCTGCCTTTTCCTCCCAACCGGAAGCAACTTCAGAGCAGGAAAAGCTGGGGCCGTGGTCATCTCTGCCGAGTACATGGTGAGTCTCCGGCCCGTTTTATCATATGAGCGTCTGCTCTGGAGAGGCCAGGCTGGAACCTGCAGAGAAATAAGGAAGTAAAGACAAAAGGGATTTCCTAAGCTGCTCGAAGTTGGAGACAGAACCAGCTGACTTGGGACAGAAGAAAAATTACAGATGTGAAGAGCCCGTGTGGGGCTGATTCCCACCTCCCTCCTCATTATCAGCAGGCAGCCTCGCCTCTGCCTCTGGGAGCAGAAACCGTTGTTTCACCAGCACGGTACTCTGGCTGCCCTCCCTGTGTTCTGCTGTCACAGAGGACGCGGCCCGGCTGTCTTAGCTGGGCCCCTCCAGTTGCCTTCTCAGAACCCGACGCCGGTCCTCAGGGCCCTCAACTCACCTGAGCACGTTCAAGCCTCCTGGCCAGCACCTGCCTTGAGCACCGCCACTGGCGTAACGTTTGGGTGGGCAGATGTCCTGATAAAGGTGTGCGCTCAGGTGTTTGGGTGTTAATGAATGATGGCGGTGATGTAATTGACTCAGCTGACAAATACAGAGAAAAAACAGATACGGCAAGGACCTGTATTTGTTGGATGTTGGTGGTGGGTTTGAGGAGTTTATCTGTTATACTGTTTGTTACATTTTCTGTGCCTTTGAAATGTTTGTAATGGTTGTAATGGTTGGAAGTGGGGGCTTCCTTGGCCCCTCCTGACTCTGCTCTAGGCCTCCTGTCCTCAGCCTCTGCCTCACACCTGAGCGATCTCATATCTGTGTGTTTCGCCGAGGTTCTCACATTTCTGCCCACTGAGATCCTTTCTCTGAGCTTGAGACTTAAATATCAGCTGTGTCGTGGACATCACACCTGAGCCCCAGCTGAGCAGCCCCTCTGTCCCTGGCTCAGGTTAGACCCCTGGACCACGCTGACTCCCCTCCCTTCCTCCCTGTGGCCGCCTGAAGAGCAGGTTGTATTGGTTCATGTACCTTGTACGGCCCTTGCCACCATCGCCCTATCTGGATTTCTACTTTGGGTATTCACACATTCCCCTAGTTTCTTGAGCAGTGCAGACAGCGGGGAATTTTATTTGATGTCTAATCAGACAGCACTTCCTTAGTGTCTTTCCCAGACTTCCTCTGTGCTGAAGGTCCTGGGAGCCAGAAGGTCCCTCAACGTTCTTAGAGTCCCTGTCCTCATCCTTCCTGCCCTGCCCCGCCCCTGTGCTCTTCCTCCCGCCCCAGACTCTCACTTGCTCCTTATCTGTGAGCCTAGAGCTCCAGCTCCTAGCTTCCCAGGGCGTGTTTCTTCCCCCTCTCCTCCCTAGTTCAGTTCTGAGGTCGGAATTCCCAGCTGCTGTGTGGCTCCCCTGGCCTGGGACGCAGTGCCAGGGTCCTCACATGGGAGACAAGTGATGACAGAGCCCCTGCCAGTACTTGGAGCAGGGCCCCACACGGGGTGGGCTCAGCATGGCCTGGTGATGACAGTGACCGCGGATGGCTGTGTTCCTGGTCTAGACTATAAACTCCATGGGATCAGGAACCACATCTAGACTCTCAGGTGAGGGACACCAGCCCGGACACCACGTCTCTGTCACCTGCGTCTCTGGTCTCTCTGGCTCCGTGGCGGTCCTATGTGCTTCCCATGGATCAACTGACTTCTTCTTCACCAACCTCCACGAGGCGTATCCTGTATGTACCTTTTACAGATAAGGAAACTGAAGCACCGAAGGGCCAGGTAGCTTGCCAGAGACCATGCAGTCATAAATTGCCTTGCTGAGCTGGGTTAGGTGACCTGCGACCATTTACCAGAACACAGACATCTGCAAGGAAGCCTCAGTAACTTGAGAAGGAGCAGCTAGAGGTCTCGAGGGAGAAAAGTCCTTACAGACACATCCATGGATTCAGGTGGCTTGTGTGATTTTTAAAATACAGTTTCATCAAGATGCAATGCACATACCCTCAAACCTAACGATTCAGCTCTGTTTTTGAGATTTCTGGTTTGGCTTTTTTTGAGGGGCCTCCGCTACTCTTGGGTTGTTTGTAATCTGAGAATAATCAGGCATAAATAGTGGTTCCATTTCATCCCATAGGACGTAAGTCTGTCTCCTCACCGTTTATCCCTCAAGGCTCTTGGAATGCCATATTTGGCAGTGTGAGAATATGTCAGAGCTCAGCACTCAGAACCTGCTGGCTCTCTGCCTTCTGTCTTCAGCTCTGCAGGCCCAGAGCCCAAGCTGCTCCTCAGAAAAGTCTAGTAAGTGCCAGCAGAGGCCACTAGATGGCAGTACCACCCTGGCTAGCGGTGCCCTTGGGGCTGGGGCTCAGACTTCCCTGGCCCCGGTTTCCTTCAGGTGAGATCATCAGCATTGCAGACTGAAGGTGATAGCCGGTTAATGTGCTACATCCATTTTAATTTGAAAGATACAATTAATTAAATTAGGCATAAAGTGAATGTGATAGGAAACTGGAAGCTCATGGCTCAAGCCCTGTCTGCTGCGAACGGTGCAACCTAAAGCAGGGACCCCTTGTAGCCGCTTTGTAAAGGCAGCAGCGAAATCCTTATCACTCACATGCGGAATGTACGCTACAAAGTTTGTACTTAACAGCAAATGGCATAAATAGTCTCTGTTTCATTAAAAATTGGACTGCACAGTCTCCTTAGAGAAGAGCTGATGAAGTGGTTCATGCAAGACTCGAAGTATGGTGTCACCACGTTAGCCTAAAGAGTGTTTGAAATAGAAGGTGACATTCCCGGAGGGCTGCCCCTCCCACCTCCACTCCCCACCCCCTGTTTTTGCCATCCCTTGATACAGTTGTGCCTGATTTTATTTTTAAGAAGATAGTTTGCTGCCTTTTTTTTTTTTTACAGCTTTAAAAAGTAAGTTGAATTTTGAATTTAGGTTTAAAAAATTAATAGCTACAGGTAACTGCAAAAGATATCATTGGCAGATGCAGCAAAATATATACATACATATATATATATATATATTTCCACAGAAAATTGGATTCTGCCCATAAAACTTAGTAATACTAATAAAGACAGGTCATAACCAGTTTTAAGCCAAATAAGCAGACTCAAAGAGATCTGCTGTCACTGTGATTCTTGGTGGTTTTTTATTTTTTTTGGAGAAGTGTAAATCAGCTTCAGTGCAGCAAACACACCACAGATTTGCTGAAATCATTCCTGCCCCTTCTGACGGTGGGTAGAGTTGCTCGGCCAAGTAATTTACAGTGCTGTGGCAAGGTATGTTTATATTTAAGCTGTGCAACAGTGTAGCTAATGAGAAAGATAAGAAATTTATAGTCCTTGGTGATTGATAAGATTACTGCCTAGGCATTAATTGAAATCTGAGGGATCACAGCTGTGGGTTTAAGTTGGGGGGAAAAATTACTTCGAGTAAAGGAAAACTTTTAGATTTGCTTGTTAATGTTTTGAAGATAGTTCTCCCGCTGACAGTCTGGTTGGTGGTAGAAAGAGTTGATCCTGACCAAGGCTGGGGTAATTATACTGAGATAATTACGGTATCTGCTCTGTAGCCTCTTCAAGGTAGGTGGTTTATAAGTGTGGGAAAGAAAAATTAAATACTGTGGAGTTTTTAAATGGCTTTAAAATTTTACATGTAGTGTAATAATAAAATTCTCTGCAGCTACTCTTTGCTGAATATTCTCTGGACTATTATTTAAGACATTTTAAGAAAAGAAACCCAAACTAGTAATGGCAGAGGCAAGCCTGTGATATTAGTCATTGCCTTAAAATTTCCGCTGATGGTATTTAATCTGGCTATGTCTAAAGTAATCTTAGAGACCTTTCCCTACCTGTCATTTTTTAAATGTCCCATTCTTGTTGAAGCTCAGTCTTGTGAAAATGTCTAAATTTTCCCATTAAGTGCTTAAAAAGTAATAAAACTAAAGTCATTAGACTTCACTCATCAGAGCTATATCGGGAGAAATATTCTTTGGTGCAATAAATCTGACCAAGAGTTCGACATTCATATCCCTTGGATTCATTCCCTGGAAATGGACGTTTGAAGGTAAATTGCTTAAGTAGGGCAGTTTAAATTTTTAATACAATCTTATTGTAACTGTTAGCACATGATTAAAGTGCAAAGGGGCCTTATATGTTTTGTAAGATTTATAATAAATGCTCTGTGATGCCTTTTCTATGCTGAATTATGGATGTTATGACAGTTAAATGCTTATAAAGGCCAGAAAGGCACAAATGAAGAGTTGAGTCTTTATTGGAGACTAAATCACACTTACTGAATGCAGACAGTTTTTCATTGGACACCTGTTCATGCCTAGATCACAGCCTCTGAGGCGCCTAGAAGCTTTTAGCCTTAAGAAGCCAAACAGTATCCAGGGCCTCTTTGTTTTAATGCAGTGGCTCTGGAAGGGTCAGGTCTGAGCCAGTGGAAGCCGTTTTGGAAAATATCCAAATAGCAAATTATTGTTCCCATCACCAGTTGGCTTTTTTTTTCTTCTTCTTCTTCTTCTTTTTTTTTTTTTTTTTTTTTGGATGTAAATAATCTTCTCATCAGATGTCTGTTTCTCTGATGAATGCTGCTCCTGTATACAGTTTCCGCCTTCCTTTTGGATGACCAAAGGGGCTGGAAGCTACATCTTGATGCATCATGGGAGCTGTGAGAAAACTTTTGAGACCCAGTGACACAATATGGTTCCTTTCGTTATTGCCTGTTTGGCCATAGTTGATTGGAGTTGCTGTTTTAGGGCCTGGCTGAACTGGACATTAATTAGGACTAACTCTTCATTTCAGAAGGAAGGCCCACAGCCCAGGAGGTGGAGCTGGGCAGGTGCCCTTCTCACGAGAGGCTGCAGGCCAGATGCAGGGCACCGAGAGCTTGGCATTTGATTCAGAGCCATGGTTGGGTGCATTTTCAGTCCATTTGAATGATAACTTTAGCTACTATATACTATTTACACTTCTGCCCATTTTTTGGTATTTTTTCCCATCAAAAGAGAAATCCATTTTGAAAACAGGTAATATCTTCAGCATCTTTTCTCATGTCGATTATTTTTTGGAGGAAGGAAATAGCTGATTTTCTATACTTTGACAGTGTCATCATTTGCCATTTTAAAGTTCACAAGCTGTAATTTGCCTTTTGCTTATGTATCTCATCCACAGATGTATCTGAGTGTCCACAGTGAAATGGTTGCATTACTTTCAAATTACTTTAATTCTTTTGATGGGTGCTAATGATTTGGGTTATTAACTGGCACCAATTTGAGTTCTTTTTATCTCTGCACATTGGTGTTTTTTCTCCCCCCTTCAAAATGAATTTGCAAAAGCATCACTAGAAAAGCTGATATGTAAACATTTCTGTTGGTGATAGATTAAAGGATATGTGTAGCGCAGTACCAATGGGAGAACTCCGAAGCCCAGAAGTAAAATCTACCTGCTTTGGAATAACCAAATAGGAGTCCCAGTCAGCTATTCCCGCTTTCTCTTTAAATATCACCCTTGAATGGTACTGAGGAAACCCTGTTGCATGCTGAATTTTCACAGCGTTCAGTGTGAAGGTAAACCTACTGATTGTGTTTAAGTTGAGGTATACCTTTTCCAAGTAGTGACTGGCAGTGACAGAATAGGCTTGGAACGAGAGGCAGCATTTTCAGCTGTCAGTGCAATACGTCGTCGTTTCTTTATTTTCGTGTTTAACTTTTGGACTACTTTGTGATCTGCGTGGGTGGGGGGGAGAGAGAATGTGTGTGTGTGTGTGTGTGTGTGTGTGTGTGTGTAGATTGCAGTGTGGAGATCTAGTCTGTGATTGAGACTTGTTTTCAAAGTGTTCACCGTGGATTTTTTTTCTTAAATACCGGTTTTCTCAGTGAGTTTTGAACCGTAATGTCACCAAAGACAAAGCGTTTCTCAGGCTTTGAAAGATACTTTCCTAGGGTAGATTATAGCAAGATTTGGGGGTAAAAAAAAAGTTGAATTTCTGGCCTGAAGAGTCATTATAACCTTTTACCTTGAGCTAACACTTACATACCTCAGGTCAAATAAATTTAGATGTATGCTTAATGTTCTATAAATAGAAGTTCTTTGTTCCTTTCTCATCCTTGGCAGGACCGGAGAAGTTATTGATAATCCCATGTTCCTTTGTTTGTGGTAGGAGATCACCAGGTTCTCATAAAGTCCTGTTAGGAAGCAGAGGACGGACTGCTGTGTTGCCCTGGAGAGAGAGAAAGACTTTGTCATGTCCCTGTCATCACGGGATTCTAGTATCTTGCTATGCCAGTGATGTGGTTTGAAAACTTGTTTTTATGGGCATACCTGCAAAACATTATGCTCTGTGGAAAGAGGCATGCACAGAAAAGAATGATTCCATTTAGATGAAGTTCTACAATGGGCAAACTAATTGGTGAAAGAAATCAGAAGAGTTGTCTCCAGGAAGTGAGAAGGAGGGATTGGTTGGGGATGGGGGTGACCCAGAGGAACTCCTTAGAGGGATATTTTCATCATGGCTTCGGTTACATGGTATTTGTCAACATTCGTGGACTGGTACACCTAAGATGTTTTGCATTTCACGGTATGTACATTTAATCTCAAAAAAGGAACCTAATAGTTAATCATGTGCATGTTGAAGTGTGTGGGAGTGAAGTGAACTGGTGCCTATGCCGTAGTGGAACTGGATCAGAAAATGGGATGGATGGACGGACGGACGGACGGATATGTAATAAAGCAAGTATACAGCAACATGTTGCGATCATAAAATCTAGGTGGAGTGGAAAGAGATGTGCACTTTCAACTTTTTTGTGTGTGCTTAAAAATATGTTAATAAAATTTAGGAGGAAATCAAAATAATTGTTCCTGCATTAAAAATGTTGTTGTAGATCTCCTACGTGAAGATGGGTCCAGATAACCCCGATTTAATTTGAAGTGCTGTCTCCCATGTAGAAGTGTACGGTCTTATGATAAGCCACAATTTTTAAAAAGATGAATCTTGCAAAAATTAAAAGGCATATGTGATTCTTTGAAGAATTTCACTAACGAGTAGAAACTGCAGTAACAGAAAAGAATCCTTTGACTTCCTCACTCTTCCTAAATCACAGCAGATTCCAGATTCAAAATCAGTCAGTATTCTCTGCTGAACTCTAATTAACACTTAAACATCGTTAGTCACAAATGTGAAATCTTGATCAGAGATGACCTCAGGTATTCTAAACGTAAATAAAATTAGATTTAGATCCCTTTTAATTACCTGAGGTGCTGTGAGTAATTACAATGGCAATTGATAAACTTAATTTCTTATTAAAGGGGAGGAAAAACCATGAAAAGTTTCTCTCTGCTACATACTTAACTCTTCAGTGGCCATGGCCTATGCAAAGAAAAATTTATCTAGATTTATATGTTAATCATTATAGAGCATCTTAAAAATTTTATGTGGGCCCTCAAATTCATCATGCATCTCCTAACTTTGTGGGTAACGTTACTATAACATCACAAAGGGCAAAACTTCCCCAAAGGAACTTCATGTCTCAGTAAAGGTAGGTTTCTGGGAGGTGATGCTGGTTAAGTAATAATAATGGATGGGTGCCGGGGAGAATGTTACAATGACTTGATGCACAAAGCTCTGTTGAAGACCAAGTGGAAATCTGTTGTGTCATCTCATCCTTCTTCCTAATTGCATCACAATACATTGTATAATTCAACCTGTGTGTCACTGTCACTTCTTCCAGTGCACAGAGCCACCACTGCCCACTCATCATTAACAGAGCAGGGAGGAGAGGCATAATTTTCTCCGGTTCCAACCAAGACATCTTCTCTCCCCAACTTTAAGAAGAAAATGTCTTTTTTGTGGAGATTGTTGTAAGGATAATTATTTCTGGAAATAGGAAAACAGCTTCAGTTGTGGTAGATATGTGCATTTTTCTTAAAAGTTAAAAGCTATCCGAAGGAGAGCGTGCCTGTGACAGATGGAAAGATTAGAGAAGTTTCTGAACTCCTTTTTTTTTTTTCTGTTGGCGTGCATATCTAAAAATAGGAAGCAAATTAGACCTGATAAGTTGTTCAGCCTGTATTAATCTAACTATATTAATTTTTTAAAAGAAAACCAATTATTGTACTTAACTGTATCTGTCTCAAGGTTCTTGGTTTCAGAATCTACTTTTGGCCTTTATATCTTACGTTTCCCCTTACTTAGGACTCTTGCGTCTCCTGTTCCTCGTTTATCTCTGTCTTCTCATCTATTTTGCTTTAAAATTCTGTGTAGTTTTCTTTAGCTGGAATGATCTAGCATAATCAGTCTGGTATGCTCTCAGGTTTTTAGTAGTAGCTTTTTCTCTTTGTATCTTTTAAAATCCTTTGCCAGTCACTTTTTCTGCATTCTGCCTTCATGGTGTGTCGTCTTCCTGCGATATCACCAGATGTATCTGCACTTATCTTAGGTCTTTCTTTCATTCCACTGACAAATTGTGTTAGTTTACTTTGTAAGCCCTAATTTGGGCCTTTTAAAAAGCATGGATGGAAAAGGAGTCCCGTGGCCTCGCCTGGTGTGGAAGAATGTTGAGGAGACTCGCCATGCAGATTAAAGAACTGCTGGGTGAGGCTTCACCTTCAGGGGGTGGCAGAAACATTTCTGCTCCAGGATCATCAACTTTCTCGGTGAGACAGCTTGATGAGTTGAGGAGAAGTGACAGGTTCATCTTTCCCCTCTTTGTTTAAGCCATTTATCTTTTAGATCCTTGCCTGCCATCTAAATTGTATTGCCAATTTACTGGGATATTCACTTGCCTCGTCTTGGAAGACGCTGATTTGCATCCAGCTTGAGAATAAGTGAGAGCGAAAGTTAATCATCTCCTGGCTTTTTGAGCAGATTTGTACTGTGTTTAATTGTAGCATTTGAAATGTTACATGTTTTCTAATGAGAGTCTGTATTCAACTGCCTTAACCTGTGTCAGGAGGGGAATATAACAGCGTCCCAGTCTAGAAAGCTCTGCTCTTCAGAAGCTCTTTAATTTATCCTTTTTGCATATCTTTCTCCATTTCAGATTAACCTAAACTATGTTAGCTGCTTTTAAATTCTGCCTACTTGTTTTTGATGATGATTTATTCAATTAAGTGAAATAATTAATAATGAATTATAGTTGGGCATGGAGGGAAGGAGTACCCTCCGCTCTCTAGGAGATTCTGAAATGTCATTTCAGGGAGATTGTTGTAGGGATAATTATTTTTGGAAATAGGGAAACAGCTT
Organism: Alouatta palliata; assembly: GCA_004027835.1. Lineage (NCBI taxonomy): Eukaryota > Metazoa > Chordata > Mammalia > Primates > Atelidae > Alouatta > Alouatta palliata. The sequence goes on along the minus strand of PVKV010012370.1, from coordinate 16,309 downwards.
CAGTTGTCGTAGGTAAGTCCATTTTTCTTGGAAGTTAAAAGCTGTCTGAAGGGGAGTGTGCCTGTGACGAGATCTCATCTGTCTTCCTGTGCCCTGTGACAAGAAGAGCACAGCGCTCTTACCTCTGAGCAGGTGAGGTCCTGAAGAAGCTCATCTGTTTATGGGATTCAGGAGCCCCTGGAGTTCCAGGCTGTAGTGAGAAAGCGTGAGGTCCGTGCATTGGTCCTCCTGGGCCGCCACTCTTCCTGCTTATTCTGTCTCCTGTATTCTCCTTGACATCTTTTCCCAGCATACGCTAGTTTTGTCTCCATCAAACACCTTTGAGGGGGCTGTGGCCCCCATCAGGGTCTTGGCACCAGCTCCTGCCTCTTGGACACATACGTAGGGAGTGCTCAGAGTTAAGCTGGCCTGGGTCTGTGGCCCCTGAGGCCTGTGATCAGTGAGCTCCAATTCTCACTTCTTGCCTTTGAGTTCTCAGACTTCTCCCCTCTCCTGTTTTAGAGCTGAGCTAACAGGGGCTGCCTGCACCCTTTGCCGCTGCTTCCAAAGCCATGTGGTTTTCTGTATCATGAAAGCCTTTCTTCATCGTATGCTAATGACTGCCTATTCCACAGGCTCAACACTGTCGCATGTTTCGTTTATCCAGCTAAATTTTTACTGCGTTAAGTGCCTCTTCTGTGTCTATGCAACATTCATAATTTCTCAGTATTTCTCTCTTGCAAATTATTCCTTCTTCTTCTGCACCATAGAAACACACCTCTCTTTACAGCACTTTCTGTATCCCAAAGGCTGTCACTTATCAAACATGTTGGGAGAGAAAGGTGCTGACAAGGAGTGCAGGAGGTGGACTGGATATTCTGGTTGGTTGGTTGGTTGGCATTTTCTTGATGGTGCAGCTGGTAGATTTGTCTGGGTCTGACAATCTCCCACTGGCATATAATAGTTGCTCAATGAAAAGAGTCAGTGAATGGGATGAGTGAGGGATGCCATAAAGCATAGTAAAGAAACCTTGTCATGTTAAAGGGAAAGCGCATTCTGGGACCAAGAAGATGACCGAGTCCATTGTGGGACCAAGAGCAAGATCAAGAACATTCTAGACCATGAGCATCCTGGGACCAAGAGCATGACCAATAGCATTCTGGGACCAAGAACAAGGCCAAGAGCAGTGTAGCACTGAGAACATGACCGTGAACATTCTGGAACCCAGAGTTTCACCAAGTTTTATACATTCTGGGACCTTCCTAGGCCATTGGCATCAGCACTGCAGCCTCTGCGTCATGCATGTCTCACAGGTGTCATCCTGACTTACTTGTGCCTGATGGGTAGGACTTACTTGAGTAGGGTAGGATGTTTTGAAAGGTCGTGATCATACATAATAATTAGTAAGTACACAGAGAAGCAGAGCACGGTACTGGGACCCTATGGTACAGCCAGAGCCACAGGGTTCCAGACACAGCTTAAGTCCTTCATGCTGGAGTGCATACGACTTGGGTAAACAAACTCCTGATCCCTGAGAATAGGAAAAAACCTAGACAATTTGAGGATTTTCACTCAGGAAAGTCCACCAGAAGGATAACCAACTAGGAGCCCACTCGTTAGCCGTGATGATATGGTGTGGATCTTGGATGAGGGTGGCTGAGTTTGGAAACTGGAGAAGGCATGGATGAGAGCAATGCTGAGGGAAGGTGAGGCAGGGCGGGGAGAGGAGGGGGAGTGGAGGAGGGAAGGTCAGCAGGACGGGGAGGGAGGAGGGAAGGTACAGCAGGGCAGGGAGAGGAGGAGGAGGAAAGGTGAGAGGGGCGAGGAGAGGAGGGGAGGGAAGGTAAGGCAGGGGACGGGGGAGAGGAGTGGGAGGGTCCATCGGTGCACATCCCAGCACCTGGAACTGACCGGTGGGTGTCCTGTTGGATCATGAGACAGGACCCCAGAGGGGACTCTGGACAGTATCATTTGGAACCCCCTTTCCTTCCCCAGATGGTAGGGGAGAAGTGCTGATGGAAGCAGAATGGAGCCCTCAGAAGTGTACCTTCAGACTGGCAGTAGACAGACCAGCTGCAGGGCCTACCACGTGCGGGTGCTTTTCGGCTTCTCTTTCAGAGGAGGGAATGCTTGTGTGTTTGCGCTTCTGATCACTGGATCCCTGGTCCTTCTGAGACCTGGAGCCTGGCGAACGGTCAGCGGCCTGCTCCTGCTGCCCTCTAGCCCAGGGTGACTGTGGGAATCAAACGTTCCTGATTTTTGGCAGTGACTTTGGGATGAAATTTTAAGGAACTCTTGTGCTGTGAAGAAATGCATGGAAGAGGAAGGGATGTGTGTTTCCTGCAGCGTGATTGATGTCCCTTAACCACAGATACTACTTTATGCCATAACCGGACACACATGGTAAAAATGTCAAATACACCGTATTTGTTTCAGCACAGGTTGTTTTTTGTTTTGTTTTTCTTAAATTATGTTCTTTCCCCAAGCTGGCCTGGACATGGTAGAAATTTCCCCCCATTCTAAAATTCTGAAATTAATGTCAGCAGCCTTGACTTTGCTCCGTCCTAAAGGTAACTGTTTATTACAGTCGGCATTTAAATCCCCCTATTAATAGGAGCAATTAAACAATAGCTTCATTTCCAGCAAATTAACAACCCTAATAGGTAATTGCGACATAAATGAAGATAAATTTGTTTTAATACAACGAGATAAAAAGAATACAGACAAGAACTGAATTTCAGATTAAGAATTTAGACTTCATTACTTCAGGAAAAACTCTAAAAGCTTCACTAGAAGAAATTAAAGCAAGCTTGGCTTTTTACCACAGTCTATCTTAGATTAGAGAGTTGTTTGCTTTAAAAAATATGTATATATAGTCACATTTTGTGCTTCCATCCTCAGAAGGTAAGACATCAAAAGATTGCTTTGATACAGGTAAGGTAAGTCATCAAAAGATTACCACCCAGCAAACGCTCTCTCCTCATGGCGTGCCTGGGGCACAGCAAGTCCTAATGACTTGGCTGAGCAGCTGATTCCTGGCCACAGCCTCTCATTAGGCTTTCACTGACAAGGAACCAAAAAAGCAAATGCGTAGAAGAGCATTTCCTGTTTATACACCCCCAAGTTCAATGTATGGCCTGTTCGTCACTGGAGGATATCTTACCTTCCTTGTTAGTATTTGCTCTGATTGGAGGATGATGCTGATGGTATAGAATTTGTCTTGTTGCGATGTGGAAGTGGTTGGACCAGACTTGTTCGTGAATGCAGCATCTGTGTGAAGGATGGGTTGGAATGGGTAGATTTGGGGTGAATAGCTAAGTGCTGATTTTAAAGGTAGTGACCAAAAAAATGATGAAAGCCTCTTCTTCTAGAGCAAGGATAATGCATTTCTCCTTGTGGGGTCACCATGCTTATGGGAAGATGAAATGTGGGTTAAAGAAACTATTGGAGTTTAGCTAAAACTGATCACTGAGCGTGTATCACCTTATCAGAGCTCATCTTGGTAGCTTAGAATCATCAGATGATATGTAAGTAGTCTAGAATTCTGTGTGCTGTCAAAATATTAATCCAGTAGAAGGGTAGAGGGTTTTAGATCTGGGAGTCTCAAAACAAAATACATGTGTGCTTCTCAGGAAACGGCTGGAACCAGGCTGCTGCCTCCCCTCCCTGCACCCCGGCACACTCCCCCTTTTCTGAGCATCCAGGTAGAAATGACCTGTACCTTCTAACCACCCCAGATAGCTTTCCATAGCATAGGTGTCTTCACTTGTTGGACAATTTGAATAACCCCCATTGCCTTAAGAACAGCTCACACTTGCCATTCTTCTCTGCATATCAGGTCCTTAAAAATGCATTTCTAGTTGCCCATTTCAGCTTCTTTTCCCCCTACCTTCTCATAACCTTCCTACCCCAGCCCCACTGTAGATCCATCCATTCGGGGTGTGCCTGTAAGTAACAGGCAGGCCTTGGCCCTGGGAAGTTAAATACAGCATGGCCTCAAGCATTTCCCGAAGAGCTTCCAGCTCCGTGGAATTGGCTCATTGTCTTGAACATGGGCTGACTGTATTCTTGAGCAGACAGCACAGTTTGGCAGGATCTCCACAGGTATGTAAGTGCCAGGCCACGCCGTGGGTCCCATGGTTCACTAATTGTCATTAAGGAACATACTGTAGCCAGAAAACCCGAGACCCTCACGGATGTGTGTGTTTCCTTGCATGGCTATGATTTGACTTAGCTTTTCTCTAAACTCAAAACACAGATCATAGGGAAACACATTTAAGAGATGGGCTTGAGCTGTCAACAATACAGAGTACACGTCCTTTAACGTTTAACTCTGAGATTTTCATGGTGAGAAAAACTCTGCTTCAAATTTCTTTTCACTCCTAAGTCACACATTCTGAACTACATAGATAACTTGGTAATTAATTTCTTCTTAATTAATAAGATGGTTTAATGATTACTCTAATTTAAAACTGAGTTGAGACGTTAGAGGATCTTTTATTTGTTACTGAAAGATTTACAGCCAATAGTGGCTGTCATTTATGGGAGGTCTCCAGGTAAGCACCCTGTGGTTGGAATGGAAGAGCCTTT
>PVKV010012370.1:0-11640 GCA_004027835.1 Alouatta palliata | reverse complement strand
CCTCCACCTTCCAGGTTCAGGCAATTCCCCTGCCTCAGCCTCCGAGTAGCTGGGACTACAGGTACATGCCACCTTGCCTGGCTAATTTTTGTATTTTTAATAGAGATGGGGTTTTACCATGTTGACCAGGCTGTTCTCAAACTCCTCACCTAAGGTGATCTGCCTGTCTCAGCCTCCCAAAGTGCTGGGATTACAGGCGTGAGCCACCACGCCCAGCCTGGAAGAGCCTTTCAATGAAAGGTGAAATAAATGTCACCTTTGGGTGGAGACACCAAAGATAGAGACAAGATATGCAGTGCCCCCAGCTGCATAAATTTTGCTTTTAAAATAGTTTTATAGAGTAAAATTAAATGTTTAATCTCATGCCAGTTAAATTTCATCAGTGTGTCTGTGGTGAACATTTGAAATACCGTTTTACTGGAGGTGTCATTCGTACTTGAATTCCTACCTAGCAGTGCTTACTGGGAATTGCTCGCCCTCCTCCCAAGTTACCGGCCTCAGTGTGCTCCAGCCTTCCCAGTAGCAGAGGAATCCTCTCCCAAACACTGGCTTGATTTACACCAAGTCCTTAGTTATCATCTCATGGTGGCCCTTCAGTGTTGCTGGAATCTATACGCTTTCTCTGTGTCTTCCTTAGTTCTCTGCCCCTACTTTTCCCTATCCTTTGTGTGTCTTCTGGTACCCCACAAAGCTTTTGCAAGGGATTTGTCTGAGATCTCTGCTTGTTTCAGAGGAGACTGTGGTCCTTACCCAGTAGTTCTAATGCAGGGAAATACCGGGAGTGGACAAGCCACCTTCCCCAACATGAAGGAGCCCAGTTTTGCCAAGGAGCAATTGAAGAACTAGAAATAGAACAGCATAGTGGTAAGATTTGCCTTTGAGATCGCCCTGCAGTGTGTTCAGGGCCCTTAGGGTGCAGTCAGGGAGACTCACTGAGAAGCTGCTTTGTTCACTAGCTATGGAAGGATAAGTCATAGAGCAAGGCAGTGGCAGTGAAGATGAATCTCTGAAAAAGTCTGGTGGTTGAACCAATAATCCGTCAGGTCTGTTCTGTTCATGCTGAGGAGTGGTTGCGGCATCAGTGGAAGGTGAGAAGCAAGTCTGAGAGCGGCGAGGAGGCCCAGGCTGGGCGGTGTGGACGAAGGAGCCTCTGCTAGATCCGGGAGGAGATGCACGTTGGTCATTGGCTGCACAACTCCGGAAGGCGGGATGTGAGGCAGAGCGCTTTATGGTAATGGCCATGCCGGGAGCTCCTGGCACTGAGGTAGCAACTGAGACATTCACGAGATGCCTAGGCAGAAGGCATGGAAGAAAAAGGACGCCAGGGAAGCACCCCCACTTCAAGAGCCAGCAAGGGAGGATGAGAAAGAGAAGTTCCAGCCAGAGGAGGAAAACCAGGGACTTCAGGGTTCATGGAAACCAAAGGAGGATGCAGAAGAGGACAGGAGGGAATGACCAGGAATGCCACATGCTGCTCAGAAGTCCAGGAATGTGCGACCTAGCCCCCGGGCAGCTCCAGTGACCATGGCAATGGCAGGCTGGGCCCAGGGATTGCAGAGAGCAGGATAGGCAGAGTCCAGCAGCATCCTGGGCTTTCCAAAAGGCTTGGCTGGGAAGGGGGTGTGGCACACGGTGGAATCGGAGCAGCCTAGGGGAGTATCTCCTGTGTGCCGGTCACCACACTTAGTCCTTTTCATCATTTGGGTTAGTAACCCAAATAAAATTTAGAAATTGATGAGAAACTGAGGGTACAGGGCAAAAGAACACCTGATTCCTGCTGTGGAAACCAGGACAGTCTGTTGGGGTGCTGGCAGGGAAATGGGGTGTTTGATTGCCACTTGGTGGTGTCATGAGCAGTCGTGGAGCGTCAGACTGCCCTCGTGGACTTGCTGTCTGGTTTTTCTGACCTGCAAAATGGAAGAGCTGAGACGATGAAATGAGTTAATAGATGGGAAGTGTAGACCACCCAGCCCTGCTCAGACTTTGAGCAGCAAAGAGGAGGAGGAGCTGTTCCCTGGTTATAGAGGGCACGAGGCTGGCCCGGAGGCTCCTAGTGTGACCAAAGGCGGTTACTTGCCTCATTTTGTGTGATTTAGAAACAAGGTGGAAGTAGAAATTGGGCCTTATGTCAGGATTTAATGAAGTCTTGTTTGGGAGCTGGAGTCTTATTTTTAACCACTAATTAAAGGGTGCTGTTTACTGCTATAGAAAGAACATTTACAATTTGTGGGGAAAGTAAATGTATACTTCACTTTTTTTGTTAAGTTCTTAATTTCACTCTTTTTTTTTTTTTAATTGAAGAATGGAAACATACATGAAAGTATACCTGGGCTTAAAAAGTTGTCACAGAATTATTCTCAGGTCAAGAAGGGCCCATTTCCAGCCCCCAGAACCCCTTGTGCCCTGTCCCAGGCACCTGCCTGCTCTGCTCCCTAAAGATGGGCACAGTTCTCCCTTCTGACCCTGTGGTGGGGCCATCTTGGCTTTCACTGTCTACAGTGTACACACACACATGCACACATGCACAATTGAAGGGGCTAGTTAAAGGTGTCTTTTCTCTGTTACCCAAATACAATTTTAACATTATAGAGGAAGTGACTTTTATAAGAATACTGAGCATTGCTGTTGGAGTCTCAGAGGGTACTTGGCAGTGTCAGTAGCAAGGGCAAATGTTTTCAGCACCTGTTGACACTGATTGAGATTTGGGAGTAGCTCATGTGGGAGTCACAGCGACGTGTGCTGCCCGGTTTGAGAAAAGATGGAATCTCAAGGACAAAGCTTCCAGATTTTTTTAATTAATTTTTTTTGAGACAGTCTCACTCTGTTGCCCAGGCTGGAGTGCAGTGGCGTGATCTTGGCTTATTGCAGCCCCCACCTCCCAAGTTCAAGCCATTCTCCTGTCTCAGCCTCCCAAGTAGCTGGGATTGCAGGCATGTACCACCACATCTGGCTAATTTTTGTGTTTTTAGTAGAGACACGGTTTCACCATGTTGGCCAGGCTGGACTCAAACTCCTGACCTCAGGTGATCTGCCCACCTTGGCCTCTCAGAGTGCTGGGATTACAGTCGTGAGCCACTGTGTCCGGCCGCTTCCAGATTTGTTTTAAGTAAGTCCATGTGATTGTGTTTCTGATCAACGCACCCACACACATTTACATTGAACATATTTATATCTACGTATGTGTTTATATAAAATGGCAAATTCATTTCTTGAATAATTAAATATAGACAAAAACTCAGTGGTTAGGAAAAGCTTCCCAGACAGCATAGTCTGGGGTGATATCAACATTTTAAACCTATTAATATGTAAATAGTCTAAATATTATGAGTAATTAACAACTACAGTCACAGAAGGACAGCTCCGTCCCGTGACATTCCACCCATTTTCTTTGAGTTGTTTTTTTGGGGGTAGGAATGGAGGTAGGGTTCCTCCACTCACACAGACCCTCCCACCTTTTTTCCCTCTAGAAGCTCTTGTGAGCTCACTCAGCCTGCTGCAGAGCTGTGTGGGGATGGACTTAAGATGTCTCGGATGGGCCGGGCACAGTGGCTCATGCCTGTAATCTCAGCACTTTGGGAGGCCGAGGTGGGTGGATCACAAGGTCAAGAGATTGAGACCATCCTGGCCAACACGGTGAGACCCCGTCTCTACTAAAAATACAAAAATTAGCTGGGTGTGGTGGCACGTGCCTGTAATCCCAGCTACTTGGGAGGCTGAGGCAGGAGAATCGCCTGAACCAGGGAGTTGGAGGTTGCAGTGAGCTGAGATTGCGCTATTGCACTCCACCCTGGAGACAGAGCAAGACCTCCATCTCAAAAAAAAAAAAAGAATGCCTTGGATGGCAGTTGTCACACTAGTTTTTTGCCCACCCAAACAATTTATTTAGCGGTGACTTTAAGCCCAGAGATTCCAGCCGTCCCTGGGACATTGAGCAAATAGCAGCAACAGCAGTTGGCAAATTTGTGGCTGTTTGTGTAGTCAGTTTGCATTTTCAAGATGGGGAGACATGGGCAGATGTTACAAAGTCGTCCTTTCCCTTCCCCCCCTAGTCCTCATGCTCCTCCTCCTCAAGTCAGATGCTTTTTGTTCTTCATTAAGTAAGTTTTCCCTTATTCTTACGGGTTACCCTGTAGTTTTAAAGTAGGCTGTACATTTTAGAACAATGTATTTATAAATCATTTCTTTTCCATTTCTGTATGGAAGCAGGAAAGACATAGCAGTTATAGGTAGAGGGGAAATAGGACTAATATGAAAAAAATAGTAGAGTTTAAAAACTACTAGTTATTGGATGCTGTGACTTCATTTTATTTTGTAATTTGGTAGAACAATAATTAAACAGAATAATTTTAGCAGTTAATGCTAAATATTCATATTTTATATATCCTGTCTATAGTGTGATGAGAAGCTTTGTTGTAAAAATGTTCTCTTTACTCGTGAACTGACTCTTCCTAGACTCCAGGTAGGAAGGATAGAACAAACATTCGTTTGCATTTGAAGTTTCTTAAAATAGGGGTTTTAATAACATATTTGACTTGTCTTAGAAACTGACCCAAGTCTTCCCTTGGCATGGAAAATATTTATAGAAAATGTCTACACATCTCTCCAAGCCTCCATCCTAGTCCTGTTTAAGTCTGACATCGGTGCATTTCTTACGAAGATAAAGTCAGTGTGGTCATCTGGCTGAATGGTAGCAACTTGGAGGCTGGGAGTAAAAGCAGATTTCAGTATAGTTAGTTGATCATCAAAGCCCCTTTTCGCTATTTTTCAAAAAGAAAGTAGCAATACTTTAGCACTCACCCAGGCAATTATGATTTTTGTCTGATTCAGGTTTGGTTTTTGCAATTTTAGTGTACCTAGACCAACACATTTTGCATCTGTTGAAATCTTAGGTTTTATTTTTGAGTTCACATAATGACTTTTAAAATATTCTAATAAATGTCTTCAAGACCCCAGATCAATATGCCAATGGTTCTGAAATGACAGAGTGCTGCAATATTCCTCTGTAATTTAAACATGATTAGCTGATGAAGGTTATGATCAATACACTACCGGAAGATAAATTAATTGATATCATCCTTTCAGGATGATAAGAGGCCTATTGGAGGTGGGATGTAACTAATGAAGCCGCTTCTTCATCTCTGTGAGCCATTTTTTATATATTGCATTTTCACTTAATCATATTTATACTATCATTCATTTACATGAAACCCATAGGCTGTGGACAAACCAGTTTCTTATTAAAATTTTATTCATTTGGAAAAGAAATTATCTGCAAACCCTATAGGGGCCCCGTCTATATTATAACCTATTGCTGGGGAGAGATGACGTGTTCCTTTCCATGGACATCTTTGAAAATAGCAACTATCTAGGCAAAGACAAGGATTGAATATCATTGAACTTAATTACTGCTAGTCCCCACAGACACACATCTATTCAAATAAAAACTGTATTTACTCTTCGGTAGTGACACCTATGGGTGTAGAAAGAGTTTTCTAATCGTTGACTTCCTTTCCAATTAAATTCAGTGTGCTTTATCAGTGAGCCTATTTGCCAAGAGAAGTTATGGCTGGTTGAATTTAGATTTGTATTGATTAAGATAAACTTCCAATGTGTTCAGTCATATATTTAAATAAAAAAGGTCTTTGATATAATTACATGTCCTTGAGTATAATTCTATGTGATAGCTGTTCTCACTCATAGGTGGGTTTTGAACAATGAGAACACATGGACACAGGGAGGGGAGCATCACACACTGAGGTCTGTGGCAGGGAACTAGGGGAGGAACAGCAGGGGGTGGGAATTGGGGAGGGATAACATGGGGAGAAATGCCAGATATAGGTGATGGGGAGGAAGGCAGCAAACCACATTGCCATGTGTGTACCTATGCAACAATCCTGCATGTTCTTCACATGTACCCCCAAACCTAAAACGCAGTAAAATATATATATATATAAAGAATTTAGGCTTTGGGGAAAATAAAAAATATTTTTGTCTTTCCAAGGGATTTGGTTAAATTGCCCTGCCTTATTTAGGATTATTTTTGTTCCAAGTAACTGGAAAAAAGATCATTTTATTAGAATAACTTAAATAGGTGTGTATTTTTTTTTTTTTTTTTTTTTGCTTCCCATTCCTCTGAGGTGGTCTGTGCAGGGCTGCTGAGGCCCTTGTGGAGTCAGGGGACTGGAGTCAGAGTCTGGCTCCATCTCTCTCCCATGTGGCTTCCATTCCCAGTGTCACCTAGTGTTCCACGACGCTGCAGAGGCTACGTAACATTTGTGCATTTCAGGCATCAAGTAGGAAAAACATAGAATCTGGGCAAAGGGAAGCTCTCTGGGAACATCCCTGAAAGCTGCCCCGCGATCCTTCTGTTCTTGTCCCGCCGGCCGGAGCTTGTGTACCTGGCCACGTTCAGCTGATGTGGGGGCGGGGTTGGGAGGAGGCTATGGAAAATGTCGTATTTATTCTGGTTGTCTTGTGCTCAGTGAAAAACCAGGAATGCTATTACCCTGAAAGAAGGAAATAACAGATTTCGACGACAAACTGATGATCTCTGCTCTGTTCCTGAATTTGGAAACTGATTCACATGGATTTCTTTTTGTCTGTGTGCCCACCAGTTGCCCAGAAGATTGTTGCCACAAGGAAGAAGCAGCAGCTGTCCATAGGCCCCTGCAAGTCGCTCCCCAATTCTCCCAGCCATTCCTCCGTCTGTTCGGCCCAGGTGTCCGCCGTGCACATCAGCCAGGTACGTTGGGCGACATGAGAAGTCAGACTGAAAGACACCTTAGCAGCAAAGAGAACGTGCAAACAGTGTTCCCAGCCAATGCTAAGGTTGATTTTTTTTTTTCATTTCAACTTTATAAGTAACAGCATGTTGTAACTGACTTAACATATTCTTGAGAAACCGCTGTGGCCAAGTGATTTTTATGGGAATCATTCTTTAATGTTTTCTGTCTTCATGCTGCCTGTGTTATGAGGCATGCTGGCCTGGGGGTGGCGGGAGGTGTGTGTTGCGTTCCTCGCTGGTGATTTAAACCACCCTCCTCTGGTTGTGGTCCTCATCTGCTTATAGGTTGAACAGTTCTGAGTAAATCTTAATGGCTAATCTCGCTTTATCCTTAAATTCAGTAGCGGCATTCGGTTGTAATTACCATCTCCCTTAGGTCCCATAGACACTGCTATCTTTCCATAACAACATTTTGCAAAATTATTTACTCGGAAGCAAACGAAATAATTGTCACTTTGAAGAACCCAACCAAAAACCTCTGAAGGAAACAGTTGGCTTTGTTTTTTCCTGTGCTTGCTTTCTGATTATGTTTCTTGGGCAGGCATTCTGCTGGCACTTTTTGTTTTTAAGGATACGGTGAAAAGGTTTGGTGTTACGCTTTCATTTTGCATGGGAAACCAGTAAATTATGACACGTATTGTCAGAGCCTGGAAAGGTGCAGTGATGAGTGTTAATGTTGGCTGCGCTGAGTGGCACATGTCCGTCATTCCAGCACTTTGGGAGCTCAAGGCGAGCGGATTGCTTGAGCTCAGTAGTTCAAGACCAGCGTGGGCAGCATGGCAGAACTACATTTCTATATCTCTAAAAAATAGAAAAATTAGCTGGGTGTGGTGGTCTGTGCCTGTGGTCTCAGCTACTTGGAAGGCTGAGGTGGGAGGATCACGTGTGCTCAGGAGAAGATCTAGGCTGCAGTGAGTGTGATTAGGCCATTGCACTCCAGCCCGGGTGACAGAGTGAGACCCTGTCTCAAACATGTCTATGTCTAATTTTCCGTGAGTCTTGAAATATTTTTCAGGAACATTCAGATTTTCCAGTGTCGTTTTCAGAATGTTCGTTGTGGTTACTGATCTAGAGGAGTAGGGGAACCATAGAATCCATTTTAAGCAACTCCTTTCATTTTCAGAGGAAAGAGAAAACCATCAAATTTGAACTCTCAGAAATCTTTTAAGTTAAATGAAAGAGACTTCTTTTTCTTCTGTTGCTTTTCTTAGAAGACACTGCTGAGAAAGATGATTGGCATATTCCAGGATGAGACTCTGTAGCCTTGATGCTGATAGACCTGGCAGAGCCATAAACGCAAGTCAGCCTATCTCACGCGTCCCTTCCGTGGGGTTCATGCTAACTTGTTGGTTATGACCTTGCTTCAGTGGAGACCTTGGGTTCCTGAGTGTTGTTAGTAAAACCTTGGGTTTTAATCATTTCAGACAAGTAATGGCGGTGGGAGTTTAAGCGACTATTCCTCCTCCGTTCCATCGACTCCCAGCACCAGCCAGAAGGAACTTCGGATCGACGTTCCTCCCACTGCCAACACACCCACGCCCGTTCGCAAGCAGTCCAAGCGCCGGTCCAACCTGTTCACCGTGAGTGTCGACCCTGGGTGGAGATTTGAGTGCGATTCTGAAGAGTTTGTATTAACGTAAACCTGGTTGCCACGCGGTTCAAGTATTTGTAGGATCTCAACTGTATCAATGTGAATAGCACTGATTTCTGTGAAACACTGACAAAATTATGAGAAGCAAAGATTTTGATGTCGAGTAGAATGGGAGTTTCTTGGTATACACGGGTGCAGATTCGTATGTCAGAAATGAAGAGCTGTGGGTGTGTATAAAGGCACTTGTTACCCTGTCGCTCTAGCTAAAGACATGTCACACTGGATACAAAGAGACGGTGAAACTCTGCCAAGATTCCCAGATGTGTGTCTCTCACCATTCAGATGATACATAAGCTGTTACTGTCCACAGGCCCTCTTCTGCTGCTGTTGGGGTACCTTGGGGTGGAGGCGGGGGACGGGGAGATGCCTTCTGGAGGCTCATTGCCATGAGGCTTTCCACTTGGTTTTTTTTCTGTAGAGCATGTTCAAACCAGAGATGAGATATCTGGGTTCAGATTGACAAATCCATCATCTGCGGGTGCACTCAGGCATGTGTACTTCCTTTTTTTTCCCTTTTGAGGCAGGGTCTTACTCTGTTGCCTAGACTGGAGTGCAGTGGTTCAGTCCTCAGATGCTCCCACTTCAGCCTTCTGAGTCGCTGGGACCACAGGCTCGCACCACTATGTGTGGCTAATTTTTTTTTTTTTTAAGAGCCGGAGTCTTATTGTGTTGCCCAGAGTAATCTTGAACTCCTGGGCTCAAGCCATCCTTCCACCTTGGCCTCCTGAAGTGCTGAGATTACAGGAATGAGCCATAGTGCACAGCCAGCATGTTCAGTACTTAAAAACTCCCTGGGTGATTGAGATGCAAAGAATCCCTGAACTACAGAGGAGACAAAAAATGCTACCATCCTGTCTCTTCCCCGTGCATAGCAGACATTACCAATCAATCTGGAGTCTACACAGTTGACCCCAAACTCCAGGCATAGCTGCTGTCAGGTGACTGAAGCCCTTTGACTTGAGAAGAACACTCTCTCCCTGGATCACCTCTGTGCATGACAAGTATATGCTTTTTAAATAGTGGGCCTCAACCTGGGTGGTTTTGCTCTCCAAGGACATTTGGCAGTCTCTGGAGAAACTCTGGGCTGTTAAAGCAGGAGTGTGAGTGAGAAGGTCAGGTACTGCAGACGTCTCGTCCTGGATAGCAGCCAAGGTGCTGCAGGGCATTCTGCAGCGCACAGATCGGCCCCTCGCAGCAGGGAATGCCCAGCCCCACCGGCCAGTGGTGTCCTGTTTTAAACCATCTGACTTGCATTTTTGGTTGATTCCTGCTGACCCACATGCAAAGCTTAGTATGTCCTATTGGGTTAAAGGAAGACTCTACAGGGGTGACTGGGAGTCTGATTTGCTGCCCCTTTGTGAAGAAGAACTTGATGTGATCTTTCGGTTCCTGCCACATCTGAGAGATCCCCTGTCCCTCTGCCACGTATCTGAGGCAGTCTCTCACTGGGTACTCATGACTGTGGAAGCAGTTGCCAACAGCACACACCTCTTCCTCCCCAGCCTCCCCTTGCCTTCGTTGGGTGTCTTTCGCCAGATCAGCTCCCACAGAGGCCACGGCTGGGCAGTAGGATGAGGACTGACTAGACAGACCAGGCTCAGACCCTGGCCTCCACTGCTAAGGAATGTTTCACCTTAGGCAAATTACCTAACCTCTCTCAGCTGGAAACCATAGTACTTGGGGCTGCCGGGAAGACTTCCTGGAGGAGACAGAAGAGACCTGGTGGCATTGCTTCCGTTATTTTCTCATTACCGTTGATGCTATAAAATGATTCCTAATAGTGTCAGGCACATACGATAGATTGGGAGGTGGGCATTTAGGTTTCTGCAAAATACAAGTGAGTATCTCTCAGGCTTAAAGTAGTTCATGGATAAGATGTTTTATTGGACAGTTTCTTCAGATACACCAAGAACAGCAGCAGTCACCTAAATAGCTGCTTCCCAGCTCTGTCAACCACCTGCAGCCCATCTCTACACCCAGGCTGGGGGGCTCTGGGTTGACGTGTTTCCTCCCAGAACATGCTACACAGTGACTCGGTCCCTGGAGAAACCAATCGCCAGAGATGCAGCTGGACTGAGAGAGGATGGGCTGTGGGCAGGCGGCCTGTGCCCTGGAGGAGGGGCGGGCTCTTCATCCTGGTGGTCAAGAATACCTTCTGTGTCTCTGTTAAGGGAGTGGAGTGGGGCGAGCACTCATTCCCAGACGCCTTCTCAGGGCTACATTTACTGCTTGTTGACTTTGCTTTGTCTTCGAAGGAGAGAAATTTAAAAACCACAAACTATCTTTAAAAATGGGAATATTTATAAGGAGAATATCAGCACCTTCTATCCCCTCCCTTTATAAACTCTGGAACTGGAGTGTGCCAGAAAGTAGTATCCCACTGGGTAATTGACAACCCAGGTGACTTAGGGAAGAGAACACGTTAAGGCCGAGAGAATCAAAATAACAGCTCAGTTAATAAATACTGACTTAACATCTGCTCTCTGCACAGCCCTGGTTTTGCTCAGTGTCTGGGAGAAAGACTCATTGCCAGAGTCAACCCATGTTTAAGGGAAAGCGGTTTAGGGTGAAGGAGAAGGGGCTGTGCACACTAGGAGGAGAGGACGGAACCGAGAGCTGAAGGGGCCCTGTTCCTGTGGATTCACGCTTCAGACACACAGGCGCACTGACAGACCCATGGAGAGGCCAGGCAGGGCAGGCGCAATGCAGAAGCCAATAAAAACTCACTGTTACAGTGACCGAAAATCACCATTCCTTATTTCACCATTAATGTGTCGTGTAGTAATAATGGCCTGCCTGTGGGTCTAGGTGTTACCAGTGTGTGTTCTCTTTCTCCTTAATCTTGAAAAACAAATTTGAGATCAGATCAAAAATGGAATCCAGCTGCCCTACTGGCATTAGTGGGAATAGAAATTTGGAGTCAGAAAAGAAGCTACCACTGTGATAGGTTTGCATTGTGGCATTTAAGGAAAGGATGGTGGAAATTCCAGGCAGGGACTCATATATTGGTCCTCACTGGGTTTGACATTGAACAAAATGATGGTGGTAATGATGATGGATGGTGGTGGTGATGATCATAGTGATGGTGGTGATGATGATGGTGATGATAGTGGTGGTGATGATGGGGTGGTGATGGTGGTTAATGATGTGGTGGTGGTGGTGGTGGTGGTGATGGTGTGGTGGTGATGATGTGGTGGTGATGATG
>PVKV010012369.1:39080-66090 GCA_004027835.1 Alouatta palliata | reverse complement strand
CCTAGGTATTTGATTCTCTTTGTAGCAATTGTGAATGGCAGTTGGTTCTTGATTTGGCTCTCTTTAAGTCTGTTATTGGTGTATAGGAATGCTTGTGATTTTTGCACATTGATTTTGTATCCTGAGACTTTGCTGAAGTTGCTTATCAGTTTCAGGAGATTTTGGGCTGAGACGATGGGTTCTTCTAGATATACAATCACGTTGTCTGCAAATAGAGGCGATTCCTCAAGGACCTAGAAATAGAAATTCCATTTGACCCAGCAATCCCATTACTGGGTATATATCCAAAGGATTATAAATCATTCTACTATAAGGACACATGCACACGAATGTTCATTGTAGCACAGTTTACAATAGCAAAGACCTGGAACCAACCCAAATGCCCATCGATGATAGACTGGACAGCGAAAATGTGGCACATATACACCATGGAATATTATGCAGCCGTCAAAAACGATGAGTTCGCATCCTTTGTAGGGACATGGATGAACCTGGAAACCATCATTCTCAGCAAACTGACACAAGAACAGAAAATCAAACACTGCATATTCTCACTCATAGGCGGGTATTGAACAATGAGAACACATGGACACAGGGAGGGGAGCATCTCATACTGGGGTCTGTCGGGGGGAAAAAGGGTAGGGACAGCGGGGGGTGGGGAGTTGGGGAGAGATAGCATGGGGAGAAATACCAGATATAGGTGATGGGGAGGAAGGCAGCAAATCACACTGCCATGTGTGTACCTATGTAACAGTCTTGCACGTTCTTCACATGTACCCCCAAACCTAAAATGCAATAAAAAGTATATATATTTAAAAAAAATAGATTACAAGTCAATAGGGACTTTGCAGATGTGATAAAATTAAGGACCTTGAGATGGGGAGATGAACATGGGTTATCTGGGTTGGCCTAATGTAATCATACAATTTCTTGTAAGGAAAAGAGAGGCAGAAGAGTCAGAGACAGGGAAGGAAGTGTGATGACAGAAGCAGATAAGGAGAAGGAGATGTGATAATGGACACAGAAGTTGGAGTGATGTAAGGTAGTGGCCATGATCCAAGATACAGAGGTGCCATCTAGACAGCGGAAAAGGCAAGGAAAATGGATTTTTCCTGGAGTCTCCAAGAGGAATGCAACCCTGCCAACCCTTTATTTTAGCTCAGTTAGACCAGTTTCTGACTTCTGAACCCCAAAACTGTAAGATCATAAAATTGTGTTGTTTTAAGCCATTAAACTTGTGGTAATTCTTTATAGCAGTAATAGGAAACTAATATAGCAAGTAAGGAAAGGTAAGGGACAAATTAGTGCCTTACTCAATTTACCCAAACAAGAGATTATCAGTGCTTCAGAATGCAATTATTTATCTTTCTCTTAAGGAAGTTGGTTAAAACAGTTAAAAATGAATTTTCTAAGCTATTTAATGGGTCTGTAGATATGGTATCAGTCATTATTCAACAGCAACCCTCAATATTCTCATCACCCTTAATTCATCCACTGCTATACCAAGTCAGCTGACCCTAGACTATTGATTCAAGTGTAGCCACATGAGTCTCAATGTAAAATCTGGTCTGGTCTGATTCACCTGTAAGAACTTCAGGTGTGTTGGTCTTACTACTCTGAAACCGTTAAGATAAATAAAACCCAAATGTGCTGTTTAGAGACTTCTCTACACCTTCTCAAACATAGATTGTACAAATTGGCTCATCTTAATGTGTCTGCATATCTGGACCAGTGCAATGCATATTTTCATCACTTTTGTATGGTACCTACATTCTTTATATTTACAAATGTTGACAAGTATCTCCTTGTTTTAGTAAATCCCAAATGAATCAGGACATTACCTCAATACTAAGACACATTCCTCTCTCATATTTTGATGTTTCTGATATTATTATATACAATCATTATGATAGTCTGTTTTTTTCTTCCCAACAGCCATTATTAATCTGATGAAATTTTTACAATTCTTGGTGTGCTGGATAAGCACGAGTTTAGGATTATTATTATTATTGTTATTTGGCTTGGAAAAAATATGTATATTGAATTTTAAACATGCATTTTTAATTTCCTGTAAACATTTAGAATAAAACTAAACTAATAAAATATATACATTGATTTGATTATCAAAGAATACCCATAATGAAGACACACTTTCCAAATGTTCAGAAGCTTTCCCTGAGTCATGAAAGAGTCGGAGACGATCTGGAGGTCTTTATTTCAGGAGTGATTACTAATCTAGAATGACAAGTGTGCCTGCAGTCAAAAGCAGAAGTTGGAATCTGAGTGAGTTCCTTATGGAAAGAAGATTTTTCTTTAGGGAGTGAGAATGTTGCTTGTAAAGCAGAAGTGATTACATATATGTAATTTCAAAAAATCCTGTATATTGATTCCATAGGGTTTTCTCTGTCAGGACTCACATGAACGAATGACCTTATTGATTTTTGCAAGTCTGCAATCTTCACATGGTGTATAGCTGCACCAACAATTGAGAGTAAATTAATTATCCAAGTTCCTCTGGCTAAGATTTGGTGGGAATAGAGTGGAGTTCGTTGCTTTCAGTGTTAAGATACTGAGGACATGACTTTGAAGGCTCTAGCATTCAAGGGGATGTGATATGGCGTTATGTTTTCTACCACTTGTCTGCCATCAGCTGCCATTGTTATCTGTTCTAAGAATTAGGGTAAATCCCTGTCATGTATTTGTTTTATTACTACCTCTCAATGCATGAACAAGTGTGGGTAATATATGAAAATTAATTTAATACTCCCAGTTTGTGTTCCTTTCTAATGCAGCATAGAGAGGAGTTTTCATTTGGTATTGTAAGGAAGAGAAAGAAAATTCACTAAAATTAATAGGCAAGTTGGTGATACCGTTAAGTTAGAAATAATGTTAATTTCTCCATTAATTTTCAATTTCTTTGCAAACGTCTTTCTAATGGAATAGTAATTTAGGTCAATAAATAATTTACATGCAACGAATATTAAAATAATGGTTATCATAAAAACATATAATTGGACTGTTCATTAGAGATTTATTCATTTACATATGCTTATAATGGACATGCATTTGGCTTGAGGGGCTCATAAAGGCAAGACTTGCATATGTGATTTTGGAATTTTGGAAAATCATATTTTGCTTCATATATTTTCCCTTGAATGACTTTAGAATGATTTTCTCCTACTGCATGAATGACACTTTAAAAATGTTTCATTCCTTGCACCTGTGTTGATGTACATGGCTCCTTTCATGAGACTTATATTTTCCTTCTATTTTCAAATTTTCTGTCTTTATTGGTAAGCCTATTACAGATCCATTCTGACACAAAGATCTTTTCATTTTTCCACTGTAATGTCAGCATCAACTCCAAACACTCAATGTCCCTTTGTTGTCAGATTTTTGAGGACCATAATTAACTGGATGCACGCATCATTGATGTTTACGTGCAACAGATGGCTTAACTGGAAGAGGTAGATAAATTTAGCTTCTGTTGGGCATGTATGAGTAATATAGTGGAACAAAAAATGTGTAGAAAATGACTTGGATTCTTCTGTATTTTGAAAGCTTTGTAAATTCAGCGTTGGGAAACTGTATCTTTTTATAAAAATGAAGTTCCTTGAAGGCAGAGGTCTGGCATATGTTTGCCTTGGTAAAGAACTGGTGTGAGCAAAGGGAAGTTTATGGCTTTGGGTATTGGAGCAGAACCGTTGGCTAATCATAGTTGCATAGAGAAGAGGCAGGTGGCTGGTCCTCAAGGGCAAAACTGTTTATTTTTCATTGTACGTAGAATAATATTAGGTTCTCAATAAATAATTGCTGGTAGATAAATGAGTGAATGAATGCATGTATGGATTGAAAGAATGGCTGCTAGGGATAATTAAGAAGGGTTAAAGTTAAGGTTTACAAAATCCTTTCATAATAAAGTCACACTTTACAAAAGTTTTTCAAAATACTTTCAAAGTTTCATAGTTGAACTTCACGACAAATCCACGTTGTGGAGATTATTGTCCTCATTTTATAGCTAAGAAAGCCAAGGTTAAGAAAGATGCAGTGACTTGTCCAAAGTCTCTAGCTGGTAAATGATGAAGGCAGAATTTAACCAGAATTTCAGGCTCCAAATTCTCTATTCCTTTTGTTCTATCCTGCCATGTCCTTTTTTCCATGTTCAGTGTGAACTTGGGTGTCTAGGAGGATAATGGAAGGATTTATTTTGTGCTGAGTATTTTTAGAGCTACAGATTTATTTGAGGTCCTAATGTAGATCTCCGTTTATTCATGGTTTACTAGAGAGACCCAGTGATCCCTGCCCTGGGAAACTACACCTGACCTTGATGGCAACAGATTTCAACATTGAGGCCAGCAGCCATTTAAAATAATCATACTGAATAGACTCAGATAATGTGATATATTACTTTTCTACTTTTCAAAAAGAAGCAAAACTATTTTTTGAAACCCTAGAAATAAATATAATTCAAACTCTTAAATGCATGCCCATATACATTTTCAGAAGAATTCCTAAACTTTTGGGCCTGAGATCTTTCCTGAGTAGCTAATGCTAATAAATATAATGATTTCCCACACTCAGCCTTGCTAATTTTTAAAATCTGTTTTTGAACACTTCTTAAGATGCAGACTTTTGAAAACAAACTAACACAGGCAAATTCTGTGGTTCTCAAAATGTGGTCCCCAGACCAGTAGTATATCACCAGGGAGCTTGCTAGAAATACAAATTATTGGATCCCACCCAAGACCTGCTGAATCAGACACTCTGGGGGTGGACTCCAGCAATTTGTGTTTTAACAAACCATCCAGGAAATTCTGATTCTGATACATGCTGAAGCTTGAGAACCACTCAGGTATATTAAGAGTGCAAAGACCTATGCAAACACCTGCCTTCAAATCCACTTTCTAATCTAGAAAGCTGAGACTGATCTTAAGTTTCTACATTATCTTTCCTGGGTATTTGTTTCCCATACACAAAAGAATAGCCAGTATAGAGTAGTTATTCTGTGAATATCAGTTGAATGAATGAATAGTTGCATAAAGTGTTGTTTATTTCAGACTTATGGCGAACCTATTAAAATGTGTTTAATTAAACTTAGTTTACAAGCTTCAAAGGTTTTTAAAATCTTTTTGTCAAAAAATACAAAAATTTTTATTTCTGTTTCTTTTCTAGAGAAGCATTAAGCAAATTAAAATGACACTATAGTAGTTAAGACTGTAAAGTAGTTTTATCTTTTATAATGTGTTTTAAATACTATTTTTAAATTATACTTTAAGTTCTGGGGTACATGTGCAGAACGTGCAGGTTTGTTACATAGGTATACACGTGCCATGGTGGTTTGCTGCATCCATCACCCCATCATCTACATTAGGTATTTCTCTTAATGCTATCACTCTCCTAGTTTTAAATGTATTTTTAATATAACATGAACATAATTTAGTTAAGGAGTTGATAGATATTAGAACTGGAAGTGAAATTTAAAAGACTTTGGAATGAATAAAGTGAGAAGAAACTTGTCATCATAACATCCTGCAATCTGCAATATGAGTATTCAATCATTCTCAGTTTTCCACTCTCCTGTTTGTTTCTTGATTTAAAAACTTTAAGTTTTGCTTTTAAATGTTGACTTTCATGGATAACTCAACCTATAAGTTATATACTTGATAAAATGGATTATGAACGATCTAAGCATTCCAGAGCAGGTTATCAGGACACATTTTGAAGTTTCCATCTCCAGCTTTGTCCAGTAGAGCTCGCTGAGAGATGATGGAAATGTTCTGTTATCCATGCTGTCCCATATAGTAGCCACTTACCACATGTGACCATTGAGTACTTGAAATGTGGCTAGTGCAAGTGAGGAAATAAGATTTTTTATTTTAATTAATTTAAATTTCAACTTAAATAGACACATGTGACAACTACATTATTGACAGTGCTGTTCCAGAGGAATTACAAATCTATTTGGGATGGTTTTGTATATTGTTCTTTCCAGAGGCAAAGTATAAAGCATTTTGGAATCCTATAACTTAAAGAAATGTATGAAATTATCTGTCAACTTTCTGCTTTCTCCACCCTTTGACAAATAAGGACATTGGAACTTGGAAAAGTGAAATGGTTTGCCTAAGATCATACATTTTGCCAGTGATAGGACAGTAACTAGAACCTAGATTTTCTAATACACAGACCAGAAGACAGAACTGAGTTTTTAAAATAAGTATTTAAAATATGCAGAAAAGTAAAAAAGATAATTTAACAAATGTTCATACCCACTACTCAGTGTTAATCAAAGCCAATATTGATTAATTTGCATAGAGTAAAAGCCTTTGTGTGACCCAGTCCCATTCTCTTCTACTCCCTTTCCCATTTAGAAGTTTTCAGCTTCATCCATGTCCCTGCAAAGGACATGAACTCATCCTTTTTTATGGCTGCATAGAATTCCATAGTGTATATGTCCCCCATTTTCTTTGTCCAGTCTATCATTGATGGGCATTTGGGTTGATTCCAGGTCTCTGCTATTGTAAACAGTGCTGCAATAAACGTATGTGTGCATATGTCTTTATAATAGAATGATTTATAATTCTTTGGGTATATACCTAGTAATGGGATTGCTGGGTCAAATGGTATTTCTATTTCTAGATTCTTGAGGAATCGCCAAACTGTCTTCCACAATGGTTGAACTAATTTACACTTCCACCAACAGTGCAAAAGCATTCCTATTTCTCCACATCCTCTCCAGCATGTGTTGTCTCCAGATTTTTTAATTATCACCATTCTAACTGGTGTGAGATGGTATCTCACTGTTGTTTTGATTTGCATTTCCCTAATGACCAGTGATGATGAGCTTTTTTTCATGTGTTTGTTGGCCACATAAATATCTTCTTTTGAGAAGTGTCTGTTCATATCAGTCACCCACTTTTTGATTGGGTTGTTTGTTTTCTTCTTTCAAATTTAATGAAGTTCCTTGTAGATTCTTGATGTTAACCCTTTGTCAGATGGATAGATTGCAGAAATTTTCTCCAATTCTTTAGGTTGCCTATTCACTCTGATGATAGCTTCTTTTGCTGTGCAGAAGCTCTTTAGTTTAATTAGATCCCATTTGTCAATTTTGGCTTTTGTTGCCATTGTTTTTGGTGTTTTAGTTATGAAGTATTTGCCCATTCCTATATCCTGAATGGTACTGCCTAGGTCTTCTTCTAGGGTTTTTATGGTTTTAGGTCTTACGTTTAAGTCTGTAATCCATCTTGAGTTCATTTTCTTTAAGGTTTAAGGAAGGGGTCCAGTTTCAGTTTTCTGCATATGGCTAGCCAGTTTTCCCAACACTACATAGGCCCAGAAATATAGAAGATTCAAAGAAAGAGCAGCCAAGCTGTCTCGGTAACATTACGTGGATGATATTATTCAAACAGGATAGACTAAAGAACTCATACTGTCTGTCTTAGGTAGGTATATTGATATCTGAGTAACCAGAACTTGAAGATTAACTCTATAAGAAGTGGGGACTAGCCACTGAAGTATAGTTTTTGGAAACCATGTTGGTTGATGTCCAAAAACAATCCATGAATTTTTTTCAAGAAAAACTGACAGGCTATAGGTCTCCAGGAAATCGTACTTTGCACCACTTATGATAAACTTGTTCAGTATTGGTGTTCTTTATATCTCACATAGGGATCTTGCTCAGACCATTGCACAACTTATCTTTAAGTACATCTAATTTGACCATCAACCTATCTTAGAAACTCTCTAGGCAGCTATGTAAGTCCACCTTTCTACTCATATCATTCTCTATGCAGTATTTTTTAGAAAGCTGTCAGTGAATGATATTGATACAGAATGGAGCCTGAAGCAAAAAGACGTGGCCACTAGAAAGTAGAACCTTTTGGGTTTTGTTCTTAATGTATGACTGAAACCACCATCTCATGTGCCTCATTTGAGAGATTTGTTAGTGGATGTTATTGGACATTCAGCAAGTAATGAGGCAAGATCAGGTGTAATATGACTTGAGCTTTCTATCACACAAGGGTACCATATGTGAACACCAACAAAGGAGATATTACTCAAGGAATACCCATTTATAAGTGAAAGTGGTATATCAAAGGAATGCGTAAACCAGGCATTAATGGTTTCTCACAGGTATAAGAAAACGTGTCCAGTTGCTGTTCAGATGTGACTGTCTCAGATACAGGAACTGTGCCCAGCACCTTGGCCTTCTTGGTGGCTTTGGTACACCCAGGGTCCCAAGGATGCCTGGGTGTGATTTACAGACTTGCCAGCTAAGTTTAAGACAGGAGGATTTGTGAGCTGTAGAAGCTGTACAACCCCCAAGAAAACTGCTTACCTCTATGTGTGGAAAGGGACAATCTTCTTAGTAGTTGGAGTTATAGGCTGTGGTGCTTGCCTTGGAAATCACTTCCCAAAATGCACCTTCTTGCCTTTCAATTAATTTCCAGGCATGTGTCCATTTGGTGGAAGTGTGTGGACTGTTGATTGGATGCAGGAAGCCCAATCGAGACTCAGGCTTAGAAATACTATCAACCAATATCATAAAATGCACAACTCCTACTCATTCACCATGTGATATGCATGGATAAGGAGGTTTTGAGAATGAAATTCAATGGAATCAACAAGCTGATCAGGCATGTTCTGGCCAGGTTAGTACCAAACGATCTGGATAAACTATGCAACAAAGCATGAGAATCCAACTTCAATTCAGGATCTGGCACCGAAACAACACCTACTGATTCCATCCCATGAGGCCAAGGAAACATGGAGAAGGTGCTGGTTATACGGTCTAGTAGAGAGGGGAGTCTCCTCTTCGGATAGGCAGAAATACCAGACTTGTACCCTAACCTTCTTTCAAGGATACTGCTGGCCAAGGATGCAGTAGATACATTTATTAAGAATGGCATTGGCATACTTGTTTTCACAGCAAGTGGAAGCAACATACCAGAACTCTTTTTTGGATTGTGTCTTATATTTGTATTCAGCAACCATATTCAAAGAGACAGTGGTGATACTTTCAATGGAAAAGTTACCCAGCAGTAGGAGGCTTCATGGGACTTCTGGTGGATACAACCATGTGCCACATTAGTCCCCAATATCAGGGACCAGAGAAGAGACTGAATAAAATAGGAGAAGAAACGAGATTAAGGTCCCAGTGGAGCATAGGCTAAGAAGGCAAATTTGGGTTCTAAATGTGGCATTTCCCCAGTCAGTACCTCGCATTTAAATAGAATGTTTAATTATGAGGTGGAGGATGCCCAGAGTCAAGATGGGATGGAAATGCATATCTCATTGACAACTCCCTCCAAAACCTCCCTCTTCCTTCTTCTACCCAAATGTTTTATATCCCAGAGGTGAGTGATGGACTAATGTCTGCTTAACCATTTTTGGTCAAGGTTTTGTGAAGATGGCTGAAAACCACACTTTAAACTTTGGGGTACTGGGATTGTATTATTTTGTCTTTTGCACCCTCTGGTCAAACTCTCATATTATAAGATATATTGCTTTCAGTATCCTGTTTGAGGAAGGCTTTCAGGGATGTGTGTCTGATCCACACAGCATCTTTACTC
The DNA here is from genome assembly GCA_004027835.1 of Alouatta palliata. Lineage (NCBI taxonomy): Eukaryota > Metazoa > Chordata > Mammalia > Primates > Atelidae > Alouatta > Alouatta palliata. The sequence continues at coordinate 56,521 of PVKV010012369.1, read as the reverse complement.
TCTACACTCTTTTTTTTTTTTTTTTTTTTTTTGAGATGGAGTCTTGCTCTGTTGCTCATGCTGAAGTGCAGTGGCACGATCTTGGCTCATTACAACCTCTGCTTCCCAGGTTCAAGTGATTCTCCTGCCTCAGCCTCCTGAGTAGTTGGGACTACAGCACTAGCATATCCACCTGTAGTGAGAATGCTAATCCTGGCTAATTTTCGTAGTTTTAGTGGAGACAGGGTTTCACCACATTGGCCAGGCTGGTCTAGAACTCCTGACCTCAGGTGCTTTGCTTGCCTGGGTCTCCCAAAGTGCTGGGATTACATGCATGAACCACAGCGCCTGGCCTACTCTCTATGCCTTTATTAGGTAATTGGCTGGATTAATTTATCCAGTTTACTTATTTAAAAAGTGAGAGAAGCCTGTGTCCCATCCTCCCATCATTCTAATTGGTGGGGTGCCTGCAGATCCTGCCATATATGTGTATATATATGATGGCCTTCTATTCTCTCTGGGGCAAAGCCTTCTTTTCGTTCTCAGAGGAATCCTTCAACTTTCAATCTGGAGAATTTACATTTAGTGGGTATTCTCTGAAGGCCTCTTTCCCATTATCAATGGACCCTTAAAAAGACTTGGCAGGTTTTGGCTGTCGCCTTTATTCCAACTTCAGGTATTGATTCAATTGCTATACCCAGTGTACATAGCCTTTCATTATAGCAAAAATGATCTCCCTACATATGTACTCTTTCTTTGATTTGGATTACAACACCAGAGCTGCAGGCAAGGTATTAAGGAAAAGCCCAAAGTTCCCTGAGGTGCTGGTGGAAGCTCTGGAGGCCCCATGTCCATGTTGATCCCATTCCAAGCTGTAGACGAGGAGGTCAGGGTGCCATGTGTTTTTGACAGTTATACTCCTTGGATTTTTAACCCTCTTTTTCTGGAGGCTGGCAATGTAATAGTGCTTTTGGGAAAAAGAGATCAGATCTTGATGGTTGAAATAGGACAAATTGATTGTGAAAGAATGAGAGAACATTCTAGATCTGCTCCATGTTCATTTTGGATACATCTAATTTAGAAAAGCATACATATGGATGATGGGTATGTTGAAATGCATTCCATTAGGATTATCTTGTCCAGCTACCCCTAGGAATATCTCCTGGAATTATTGGGTACGTATCTTCACTTAGAGAATCTCTGCATGATGAATGGGATCTTGGAGGGGTTGGCAAAAAGGAGGGAAAGTAGAAGGCAAAGAGGAAAGAGGAGGTAAAAGTAGTCTTACTGGTAAAAATTTAGGAATATCAGTGGGTTATACTTTGCAAGTAACCCAATATCCCTTCATCCCATCCTTTCCTGAGTTGTCGGGGTACATGCAGATACTTCCATGTATGTGACTAATTTCAGGTATGTCTTCTTTAGTAGCCTCTTGTCAACAAGAAGGCTTGTTTGAGGATTATCTTCTTTGTGTATTTCTTCACCCTTCACCCAACAGTGGGTGATGTGCTAATGGCAGCAGGTCCCGTTTGGGTCCATTACTTTTCAAGCTGGGTTAGCACCTCACCTTATAATATGGAAATATTTGACATTTTTTGTCTTTGCCTTTGGATCCTGTAATTGTTCACTAGGATTGCCATAGATAAGTACAACAAACTTGGTGGTTAAGCAACTGAAATTTGCTGTCTTACATTTTTGAAGGCTCAGAGTGAGAAATCAACGTGTTTGCATGGATTGTTACTTCTAAGGTATGTGAGGAAAGGGTCTTTTCCGGGACTCCCTTCTTTGCTTCTCTCTCATATTCTAAGATATATTGCTTTCAGTATCCTGTTTAAGGAAGGCTTTCAGGGATGTGTGTCTGATCCACACAGCATCTTTACTCTCTACACTCTTTTTTTTTTTTGAGATGGAGTCTTGCTCTGTTGCTCATGCTGAAGTGCAGTGGCATGATCTCGGCTCATTAACAACCTCCACTTCCCAGGTTCAAGTGATTCTCCTGCCTCAGCCTCCCAAGTAGCTGGGACTACAGCACTAGCATATCTACCTGTAGTCTCTTTTTCTGGAGGCTACCTTTGTTTTTATGTGACATTCTTCCTGCAGATGTATCTATGTCCAAATTTCCTCTTCTTATACCAGTCATATTGGATTAGAACCATGATAATTACTTCATTTTAACTTGGTTATTTCATAAAGACCCTCTCTCCAAAAGATAGCCTTTGCCAAATTACTTACTTGATAGTGTGTGTGTTGGACATCTCATTCAATACAGAATTTCAGGAATACGCCTTTTCTTTCACTGGCCACTAAATGCAACCTATGCCACAGAATTTTGTGATCCTTTTTTGGGGCTCCCTCTTTTTATTCCAGGGACTCCTTGAATCATTTAATTTTAATACAGTCTCAGGCCACTCATCACGATAGCAAGCAAGCACATATTGATTTTGGAAAACACAGTAATCTGCATATGGTAGATATGCAGTTCACTCTAAAGTCAGATCTTTTCTTGTACCTTCTGAAAGGGGCAGCTTCAGTCCCAGATTTTTTCGTTCGTTGTGTGACCAGATACTAATCCTTGTGTTTATAAACTGCAGGAGAGTTGAACAAGCTTTCTGGAGGTCTTTGTTATTTGCTTGAAGCAAGGTAGAATTAAACTTTGTCCTTCCCCTTTTAGAGTGAAGAAAAAGCTTGAAACATTTCCTTTCTCAGAGTCCATGTGTCCACATGAAGAAGATTAACCTTACCTCTGTAGGATAGTGGGGGAGCAGTTCACTTGCTAGCCAGCCTGCAAAACACAGAGGACCAATAGAGGTACATAAATGTAACTGATAGTGCTGAGTGTATTGTGGGAAGTTTTGTTAAGTGCATGTAAATATTCTATTGATTATAATGGATATACTCACTAGGGAAGTATAACTATTAGAACAGTGTTAGTAGGATGAGTGGACAACCTGTATCCTACTAGGCTACCCAAGGCCAGCATTGCAGTGTCAGTAAAGAAGTGAGGGACTAATAGAAGCAGATGTGCTTAAAGAAGCTACACCATTCTACAGGAGCCACAGTTGGCCTGTGAAAATAGTCGTCAATTGACACCTCAGTGTGTATTACAACTAGTTTAATGTGGCAGCTGTCTTCTTACTCAGTAATTTTCCAGATATCATAACAAACTAGGAGTCTATTGTGCATCCTGAAGGGCCTTGAATGCAGTAGTGGATATGCTAGTGCTTCCTTCAAATCTTGCTGAATTGATATGATTAGGGTCTATTTTCCTTAAATGGTTGGATTACATTACATGTTAACATGACAAGGCAATGAGACCCATACTTTATCACCAGTGGGTAGGCTAAGACTTAGAAAAGACAGAAACCTCACCAGAATTATTCTGGTACCATTACACAGATGACATTGTTTGGATTGGAAGTGCCAGGATCAGCATATTTTCCTCCTTAGAGAGGGTACAATTTTGAGTAATAGGCTCTGAAAAATTAAACCTGTCAAGTATCAAGGAGCAATCATCCAAATAAAGAAATGACATCCACTGAGGGCTTTTCCCCCATTAGCCCTTCATGTTTAAATTCATACATTTATGAAACGGGCTTACAGTCTGCACCAGAGTCACTAAGAATATTCCTTAAACTATGTCATTAATATAACATCCAATAATGGTTTTTGGTTTTGTTCATGATGCTTCTCTGACCCTGCTACTGCCTATACCCCATTTCAGGGATGAATATTGGCTAGATCCTGGTATTGGTGGATGTCCATAGAGTAACAAACCAACAGTAGGGGTTGTTCTATCCTGGCATCCCTTTCAATGAAGAGTCAAATGAAAATCCCATGAATTCATTATTGCCTGTGAGCATCTTTGTTTAAATGGAAGTGATACACACACACACACACACACACACACACACACACACACACACACACATATATACATATACATATTTTAATATATACATATATTATTCCACCTTAGGTTCTGGGGTACATGTGCAGAACATGCAGGATTGTTGCATAGGTACATACGTGGCAATGTGGTTTGCTGCCTCAATCCTCCTGTCACCTATATCTGGCATTTCTCCACGTTATCCCTTTCCAGCCTCCCTACCCTGCACTTTCCCTCCTCTATTCCCCCACAAGAGACCCCAGTATGTGATGCTCCCCTCCCTGTGTCCCTGTGTTCTTATTGTTCAACACCCACCTGAGTGAGAACATGCAGTGTTTGTTTTTCTGTTCTTGTGTCAATTTGCTGAGAATGATCGTTTCCAGATTCATCCATGTCCCTACAAAGGACACGAACTCATCGTTTTTTATGGCTGCATAGTATTCCATGGTGTATATGTGCCACATTTTCCTTGTCCAGTCTATCATTCATGGGCATTTGGGTTGGTTCCAGGTCTTTGCTGTTGCAAACAGTGCCGCAGTGAACATACATGCGCACGTGTCTTTATACTAGAACGATTTATAATCATTTGGATATATATCCAGTAATGGGATTGCTGGGTCAAATAGAATTTCTATTTCTAGGTCCTTAAGGAATTGCCACACTGTCTTCCACAATGGTTGAACTAATTTGCACTCCCACCAACAGTGTAAAAGTGTTCCGTGTTCCTATTTCTCCACATCCTTTCCAGCATCTGTTGTCTCCAGATTTTTAATGATCGTCATTCTAACTGGCATGAGATGGTATCTCAATGTGGTTTTGATTTGCATTTCTCTAATGACCAGTGATGATGAGCATTTTTTTATATGTTTGTTGGCCTCATAAATGTCTTCTTTTGAAAAGTGTCTGCTCACGTCCTTCACCCACTTTTGAATGGGTTTTTTTTCTTGTAAATCTGTTTTAGTTCTTTGTATATTCCAGATACTAGCCCTTTGTCAGATGGGTAGATTGCAAAATTTTTTTCCCGTTCTCTTGGTTGCTGGTTCACTCTAATGATTATTTATTTTGCCATACAGAAGCTCTGGAGTTTAATTAGATTTTGTCTGTTTTGGCTTTTGTTGCCATTGCTTTTGGTGTTTTAGTCATGAAGTCCTTGCCTATGCCTATATTCTGAATGGTTCTGCCTAGGTTTTCTTCTAGGGTTTTTATGGTGTTAGGTCTTATGTTTAGATCTTTAATACATCTGGAGTTAATTTTAGTGTAAGATGTCAGAAAGGGATCCAGGTTATGCTTTCTGCACATGGCTAGCCAGTTTTCCCAACACCATTTATTAAACAGGGTATCTTTCCCCATTGCTTGTTTTTGTCAGGTTTGTCAAAGATCAGATGGTTGTAGATGTGTGGTGTTGCCTCTGAGGCCTCTGTTCTGTTCCATTGGTCTATATCTCTGTTTTGGTACCAGTACCATGCTGTTTTGATTACTGTAGCCTTGTAGTATAGTTTGAAGTCAGGTAGCATGATGCCTCCAGCTTTGTTCTTTTTGTTTAGAATTGTCTTAGCTATGTGGGCTCTCTTTTGATTCCATATGAAGTTTAAGGTGGTTTTCTCCAGTTCTGTGAAGAAGGTCATTGGTAGCTTGATGGGGATAGCATTGAATCTGTAAATTATTTTGGGCAGTATGGCCATTTTCACGACATTGATTCTTCCTGACTGTGAGCATGGAATGTTTCTCCACCATCTGTTTGTGTCCTCTCTTATATTTTGTTGAGCAGTGCTTTGTAGTTCTCCTTGAAGAGGTCCTTTACATCCTTTGTTAGTTGTATTCCTAGGTATTTTATTCTCTTTGTAGCAGTTGTGAATGGCAGTTCGTTCTTGATTTGGCTCTCTTTTAGTCTGTTATTGGTGTATAGGAACGCTTGTGATTTCTGCACATTGATTTTGTATCCTGAGATTTTGCTGAAGTTACTTACCAGTTTCAGGAGATTTTGGGCTGAGACGATGGGGTCTTCTAAATATACAATCATATTGTCTCCAAATAGAGACAATTTGACTTCCTCCTTTCCTAACTGAATACCCTTTATTTCTTTTTCTTGCCTGATTGCTCCGGCTAGAACTTCCAATACTATATTGAATAGGAGTGGTGAGAGAGGGCATCCTTGTCTAGTGCCAGATTCCAAAGGGAATGCTTCCAGTTTTTGCCCATTCAGTATGATATTGACTGTGAGTTTGTCATAAATAGCTTTTATTATTTTGAGATACGTTCTGTTGCTACCTAGTTTATTGAGAGTTTTTAGCATAAAGGGCTGTTGAATTTTGTCAAAGGCCTTCTCTGAATCTTTTGATATAATCATGTGTTTTTGGTCTTTGGTTCTGTTTATGTGGTGGATTATGTTTATGGACTTGCATATGTTGAACAAGGCTTACATCCCCATGATGAAGCCTGCTTGATTGTGATGGATAAGCTTTTTGATGTGTTATTGGAATTGGTTTGCCAGTATTTTATTGAAGATATTTGCATCTATATTCATCATAGATATTGGCCTGAAGTTTTCTTTTTTTGTTGAGCCTCTGCTGAGTTTTATCAGGATGAAGTTGGTCTCATAAAATGATTTGGGAAGGATTCCCTCTTTTTGTATTGTTTTGAACAGTTTCAGAAGGAATGACACCAGCTCCTATTTGTACGTCTGAGAGAATTCAGCTGTCAACCCATCTGGACCTGGGCTTTTTTTGGTTGGTAGGCTATTAATTGCTGCCTCAACTTCAGCCCCTGTTATTGGTATATTCAGGGTTTCAACTTCTTCCTGGTTTAGGCTTGGTGGGGTGCAAGTGTCCAGGAATTTATCCATTTCTTCCAGATTTACTGGTTTGTGTGCACAGAGCTGTTTGTAGTAATCTCTGATGGTAGTTTGTATTTCTGTGGAACCAGATGTTTTATTAATCTGGCTAGCAATCTGTCTATTTTGTTGATCTTTTCAAAAAACCAGCTCCTGGATTTATTGATTTTTTGAAGGGTTTTTTGTGTCTCTATCTCCTTCAGTTCTGCTCTGACCTTAGTTATTTCTTGTCTTCTGCTAGCTTTTGAGTTTTTTTTGATCTTGCTCCTCTAGCTCTTTCAGTTTTGATGATAGGGTGTCGATTTTAGATCTCTGCTTGCTTCTCATGTGGGCATTTATTGCTATAAATTTCCCTCTAGACACTGCTTTAAATGTGTCCCAAAGATTCTGGTATGCTGTGTCTTCATTCTCGGTGGTTTCGAAGAGCATCTTTATTTCTGCCTTCATTTCATTGTTTATCCAGCCAACATTCAAGAGGCAGTTGTTCGGTTTCCATGAAGTTGTGTGGTTCTGAGTTAGTTTCTTAATCCTGAGTTCTAATTTGATTGCACTGTGGTCTGAGAGACTGTTTGTTATGATTTCCCTTCTTTTGCATTTGCTGAGGAGTAATTTACTCCCAATTATGTGGTCATTTTTAGAGTAGGTGTGATGTGGTGCTGAGAAGAATGTGTATTCTGTGGATTTGGGATGGAGATTTCTGTAGACATCTATTAGGTCTTCGTGGTCCAGATCTGCGTTCAAGTCCTGGATATCCTTGTTAATTTTCTGTCTTGTTGATCTGTCTAGTATTGACAGTGGAGTATTAAGGTCTCCCACTATTATTGTGTGGGAGTCTAAGTCTCTTTGTAGGTTGTTAAGAACTTGCTTTATGTATCTGGGTGCTCCTGTATTGGGTGCATATATATTTAGGATCATTAGCTCTTCTTGCTGCATTGATTCTTTTACCATTATGTAATGCCCTTCATTGTCTCTTTTGATCTTTGTTGGTCTAAATTCTAGTTTATTAGAGACGAGGATTGTAACTCCTGCTGTTTTTTGCTCTCCATTTGCTTGGTAAATCTTCCTGTATCCATTTATTTTGAGCCTATGTGTGTCCTTGCACATGAGATGGGTTTCCTGAATACAGCACACTGATCGGTTTTGACTTTTTATCCAATATGCCAATCTGTGTCTTTTGATTGGGGCATTTAGCCCATTTACATTTAAGGTTAGTATTGTTATGTGTGAATTTAATCCTGCCATTTTGATGCTAGCTGGTTGTTTTGCCCATTAGTTGATGCAGTTTCTTTATTGTGTCGATGGTCTTTACCATTTGGTATGTTTTTGAGTAGCTGGTACTTGTTGTTCCTTTCCATGTTTAGTGCTTCTTTCAGGAACTCTTGTAAGGCAGGCCTTGTGGCGACAAAATCTCTGAGCAATTGCTTGTTCATAAAGGATTTTATTTTTCCTTCGCTTATGAAGCTTAGTTTGTCTGTATATGAAATTCTAGGCTGAAAGTTTATTTCTTCGAGGATGTTGAATATTGGCCTCCACTCTCTTCTGGCTTGTAGGGTTTCTGCTGAGAGATCCACTGTGAGTCTGATGTGCTTCCCTTTGTGGGTAACCCTACCTTTCTCTCTGGCTGCCCTTAGTATTTTTTCCTTCATTTTAACCCTGGGGAATCTGATGATTATGTGCCTTGGGGTTGCTCTTCTTGAGGAATATCTTTGTGGTGTTCTCTGTATTTCCTGGACTTGAATGTTGGCCTGCCTTGCTAGGTTGGGGAAGTTCTCCTGAGTAACATTCTGAAGAGTGTTTTCCAGCTTGGATTCATTCTCTCTGTCACATTGAGGTACAACTATCAAATGTAGATTAGGTCTTTTCTCGTAATGCCATATTTCTTGGATGCTTTGCTCATTTCTTTTCACTCTTTTTTCTCTAATCTTGCCTTCTTGTTTTATTTCATTGAGTTGATCTTCAGTCTCTGCTACCCTTTCTTCTGCTTGGTAGATTCAGCTATTGAAGCTTGTGTATGCTTTTGGAGTTCTCATGCTGTGTTTTTCAGCTCCATTAAGTCATTTATATTCTGTCTACGCTGTTTATTCTTGTTAGTATTTCATGTAACCTTTTTTCAATGTTCTTAATTTCTTTGCATTGGGTTAGAACATGTTCTTTTAGCTCAGAGAAGTTATTACCCGCCTTCTGAAGCCTGTTTCTGTCAATTCATCAGACTCATTCTCCATCCAGCTTTGTTCCCTTGCTGGTGAGTAGTTGTGATCCCTTGGAGGAGGAGAGGCATTCTGGTTTTTGGTGTCTTCATCCCTTTTGCACTGGTTTCTTCCTATTTTCATGAATTTATCTACCTGTGGCCTTTGTAGTTGGTGACTTTCGGATGGGGTCTCTGATTCAATGTCCTTTTTGTTGATGTTGAAGTTATTTCTTTCTGTTTTTAAGTTTTCCTTCTAACAGTCAGGCCCCTCTCCTGTAGGACTCGTGGATGTCCACTCCAGACACTGCTTGCCTGAGGATCACCTGCAGTGGCTGCAGAACAGTAAGGGTTGCTGCCAATTTCTGTTATCTTCGTCCCAGAAGAGTATCCGCCAGATGTCAGCCTGAGCTCTCCTTTATGATGTGTCTCTTTGGATATAAGGGGGTCAGGGAGCTGCTTGAGGAGACAGTGTGTCCCTTATAGGAGCTTAAGTGCTGAGCTGGGAGCTCCATTGTTCCATTCACAGCTGCTGGGCAGGTACGTTTATGTCTGCTGCAGTGGAACTCATAACTGCCTTTTTTCCCAGGTGCTCTGTCCTGGGCAGGTGGGACTTTATTTATCAGTTCCTGTCATGCTGCTGCCTTTTTTCAGAGATGCCCTGCCAAGCAAGGAGGTAGTCTAGTCATAGTCTGCCAGCAGAGGCGTTGCTGATCTGCTGTGTGAACTTCATTGAGGTTTTGTTTACAGATGTACAGTAATGGCGGTCTGCCTCAGTAATGGTGGTCTGCCTTGGTAATGGCGGACTGCCTTGGTATTGGAGGACTGCCTCAGTAATGGCAGACTGCCTCGCTAGTGGTGGACTGCCTCGGTAATGGCTGATGCCCTTCCCCCCACCAAGCTTGACCATCCCTGGTCCAGCTGTACTTGCTGTGAAACTCTCAATCCAGAGCGTTTCAGATTGCTGGTCCTTGTGGGGGTGGGACCCACTAAGCCAGATCACCTGGCTCCCTGTTTCAGCCCCCCTTTTTTTTCAGTTGAATGGGTGGCTCTGTATCCCAGGCATTCCAGGCACCAGTTGAAACGGCTGCCCAGAATTGTGTGAGTTTTTGTGTGGAGACCCACAGTGCTGGCTGAAATGGCCGTGCTGGAAACTCATGGCATTTTTCAGCCCTGGAATCTCCTTGTCTTTGGGCAGTAAAAACTCGTTTGGAAATGTGGTGATCACTCACCCTCTGCATCGTTCTCTCTGGGAACTGCACTCCAGAGCTGTTCCTATTTGGCCATCTTGGATCCCCTTTTTTCTGGATGGCTTGGATACTTAAAGAAGAAAATGAAAAAGAGAACCAGATGACCAGCCCTCCAGCTCTCAGTGGAATACATGGTTTAGAAAGTCAGTTTGGGTTTAAATGTGGCAGTTCAGCAAGAGATTGGAATATAAATTTCTCAAACACACCATGGCAAACAGGCATATGAAAAGGTGCTCAAAATTATTGATCACTAGAGAAATGCAAATCAAAACTACAGTGAAATATCATCTCACCTTGTTAAAACAGCTTTTATCCAAAAGACAGGCAATAACAAATGCTGGAGAGAATGTGGTGAAAAGGGAACCCGCAAATGCTCTTGGTGGGAATGTAAATTAGTAAAAACACTATGGAGGACAGTTTGGAGATTCCGCAAATAGAACTACCATATGATACAGCAATCTTACTGCTAGGTATTTACCCAAAAGAGAGGAAATCGGTATATCAAAGAAATATCTGCAATCCCATGTTTGCTGCAGTACTATTCATAATAGCCAAGATTTGGAAACAACCTAAGTGTCCATCAACAGATGAATGGGTAAAGAAAATGTGGTACATATACATAGTGGACTACTATTCAGCTGTACAAAGAATGAGATGTCATTTGCAACAAACTGGAGGTCATTATATTAAGTGAAATAAGTCAGGCACAGAAAGACAAACTTCAAATGTTCTCACTTATTTGTGGGAGCTTAAAAATATCAAAACAATTGAACTCATGGAGATAGAGAGTAGAAGGATGGCTACTGGAGGCTAGGAAGGACAGTGGAACGGGGAGTAGGGATGGTTGATGGGTACAAAAAAATAGTTAGAATAAATAAGACCTACTATTTGATAGCACAACACAAGGTGACTATAGTGAATAATAGTATAACTTCATATTTAAAAATAACTAAAAGAGTGTAATTGTATTGTTTGTAACACAAAGAACCATTTTTTGGTTTATTGTTAGGGAGATAGCCTATACTTTACTTTAGAATATGGTTCTACTGAGCATTTATTATTTTTCTTTTTTATTATACTTTAAACTATGGGGTACATGTGCAGATTGTGCAGAATTGTTACATAGGTATACACATGCCATGGTGGTTTGCTACATCCATCCCCCTATCAAAAACCCTTCAAAAAAATCAATGAATCCAAGAGCTGGTTTTTTGAAAAGATCAACAAAATAGATAGACTGCTAGCCAGACTAATAGAAAAGAGAAAAGAATTGAATAGATGCAATAAAAAATGATAAAGGGGATATCACCACCAATTCCATGGAAATACAAACTACCATCAGAGATTACTATGAACACCTCTATCCACATAAACCAGTAAATCGAGAAGAAATGGATAAATTCCTGGACACTTACACCCTTCCAAGACTAAACCAGGAAGAAGTTGAATCCCTGAATACACCAATAACAATTTCTGAAATTGAGGCAGCAATTAATAGCCTACCAATCAAAAAAAGTCCAGGACCAGACGGGTTCACAGCCGAATTCTACCAGATGTGTACAAAGAGGAGTTGGTACCATTCCTTCTGAAATATTCCAAACAATACAAAAAGAGGGAATCCTCCCTAATTCATTTTAGGAGACCAACATTATCCTGATACCAAAACCTGGCAGAGACACAACTTAAAAAGAAAATTTCAGGCCAATATCCAGGATGAACATTGATGTGAAAATCTTCAATAAAATACTGGCAAACTGAATCCAACAGCACATCAAAAAGTTTATCCATCATGATCAAGTAGGCTTCATCTTGGGGATGGTTCAACATACACAAATCTGTAAATGTAATCTAGCACATAAACAGAACCAAAGACAAAAACCACATGATTATCTCAATAGATGCAGAGAAGACCTTCAACAAAATTCAATAGCCCTTTATGCTAAAAACTCTCAATTAACTAGATATCGATGGAATGTATCTCAAAATAATAAAAGCTATTTATGACAAACCCACAGCCAGTATCATACTGCATGGGCAAAAACTGGAAGCATTCCCTTTGAAAACTGGCACTAGACAAGAGTGCCCTCTCTCACCACTCTCATTTAATATAGTATTAGAAGTTCTGGCCAGAGCAATCAGGCAAGTAAAAGAAATAAAGGGTATTCAGTTAGGAAAAGAGGAAGTCAAATTGTCTCTATTTGCAAATGACATGATTGTATATTTAGAAGACCCCATCATCTCAGTAGAAAATCTCCTTAAGATGATAAGCAACTTCAGCAAAGTCTCAAGATACAAAATCAATGTGCAAAAATCGCAAGCATTCCTATACGCCAATAACAGACAAACAGCCAAATCATGAGCAAACTCTCATTCGCAATTGCTACAAAGAGAATAAAATATCTAGGAATACAACTAACAAGGGACGTGAAGGACCTCTTCAAGGAGCATTTATTCTTTTACCGTTTGGAGTTTCTGCCATAGCTCTTGCATGAGGCACATGTAACTTTCAATATTAAGTTCAATGAAGATTTCTAGGGATGTGGCTGACTCACAGACCCATCACTAGCTACACCATTAATAATAGGTATTATGATAGCTTGATGGGAATAGCATTGAATCTATAAATTACTTTGGGCAGTATGGCCATTTTCACGATATTGATTCTATTTATGAGCATGGAATGTTTTTCCATTTGTTTATGTCCTCTCTTACTTCCTTCGAGAGGTCCTTTGTATCCCTTGCAAGTTCCTCTTTGTACCTCTGGTAGAATGACTGTGAATCCACCTGGTCCTGGGCTTTTTTTTGGTTGGTAGGATATTAACTGCTGCCTCAATTTCAGACCTCGTTATTGGTGTATTCAGGGATTCGACTTCTTCCTGGTTTAGTCTTGGGAGGGTGTATGTGTCCAGAAATTTATCAGTTTCTTCTAGATTTTCTAGTTTATTTGCATGGACGTATTTATAGTATTCTCTGATGGTAGTTTATATTTTTGTGGGATCAGTGGTGAAATCGCCTTGATCATTTTTTTTGTCATGTCTATTTGATTCTTCTCTCTTTTCTTCTTTATTAATCTGGCTAGTGGTCTATCTATTTTGTTAATCTTTTCCAAAAACCAGCTCCTGGATTCATTGATTTTTTTTAAAGGGTTTTTCGTGTGTCTGTCTCCTTCAGTTCTGCTCTGATATTAGTTATTTCTTGTCTTTGCTAATTTTTGAATTAGTTTGCACTTGCTTCTCTAGTTCTTTTGATTCTGATGTCAGGGTATCAATTTTAGATCTCTCCCGCTTTCTCCTGTGGGCATTTAGTGCCATAAGTTTCCCTCTAAACACTGGTTTAGCTGTATCCCAGAGATTCTGGTACTTTGTGTCTTTGTTCTTATTCGTTTCAAAGAACTTATTTATTTCTGCCTTAATTTCATGATTTACCCATTAGTCATACAGGAACAGGTTGTTCAGTTTCCATGTAGTTGTGCAGTTTTGAGTGAGTTTCTTAACCCTGAGTTCTAATTTGATTAAACTGTGGCCTGAGAGACTGTTATGATTTCCGTTCTTTTGCATTTGCTGAGGAGTGTTTTACTTCCAATGATGTGGTCAATTTTAGAACAAGTGTGATATAGTACTGAGAATAATGTATATTTTATTGATTTGGAGTGAAGAGTTCTGTAGATGCCTATTAGGTCTGCTTGGTCCAGAGCTGAGTTCAAGTTATCCTTGCTAATTTTCTTTCTTGTTGATCTGTCTAATATTGACAGTGGGGTGTTAAAGTCTCCCACTATCATTGTGTGGGAGTCTATGAATTGTTTCATGTTTGGAGGAAAGGTTAATTAAGTGAGTAATTAACTGGTAGCATTCAAGTGCAAAATTATGGCCGCAAAGCTTTGTTATTTGATGACTGAAAGAATAAATGTGCTGCCAAACCAACTACTGAGTCATTTTAATTACTTTGGATTGATAAAAATAATAACAGTGTTTATAATAGCTGACATATATTTAGTGATTACTATGATATAGGCTGTGTTTTAAGTGTTTTATTCATATAAATTTATCTAATTCTCACAGCAAGCTTATGTGGATTTTTATTTTTTTTACATATGAAGAGATAATAAATCAGTTTCCTAATATACTAGTTTTCTGTTGCTGCTTAACAAATAACTACAAACTTAGCAGTTAAATACAACACATTTTCTATATTATAGCTTCGGTGGGGCAGGAGATCTGGTACAGCCAAACTGGGTTCTCTGCTCACGGTCTGTAAAGTCTGCTGTTAAGGTGTTGGCCTGCTGCATTCTCATCTAGAGGCTCAACTAAGGAAAGATTCTCCTCCCAGCTTTGTTGCTTGCCAAATTCATCATTTTGCAGTTGTAGGACTGAAGTTCATGTTTTACTTGCCGGCTGTTACTTGGGGTCTGCTCTCAACTTACAGAGGCCACCTGCAGTACCTTGTCATGTGGTCCTCCCACAGCATGGTAGATTATTTCTCCAAAGCTAGCGAGAGAATCTCTTCAGCTTTGTGAAGATGAAGTCTTAGATAATATAATCTAATGAAGAGAGTGACATTCCATCAAGTTTGCCACGTTTCATTGGTTAGAAGCAGATCACAGGATCTATCTACACTCAAGGTGAGGGGATTACACAAGGGCGTAACTAATTGGTGGTTACTTTAGGGTGTTTGCCACACCAGAGGACACAGCTAGTAAGTATCTGAGATAGGATTCAAATCAATGTATCTAGGCTGTTTACTGTTATGCCATACTACTTGGAAAATATTGTGATATGTGTAGCAATTATAATATCTGTAATCATATTTATTGAGTCTCCATCTGCATATCTATTGCTGACAATTTGCTGTGTAACAAATGACTATAAAACTTGGAGGTGTGCAATAATAAATATATTTCATATGTCTACTGTATTTAGTTGAATCCAAACTATGCTGTGTTTGGTGATTATTCTGATCTCAGCTGACTCTACCATGCATCTGTGGATTGACTATGGGTGACTTTATGTAGGTTGGGCTGAAGTGGGGTGACTTGGCTTTGTTCCAAGTATTTCTTGTCCACTTTCTGGAACAGTTGGCTAGTCTGTGCCTGCTGTTTGCATTGTGATAGCAAAAGCAAGAGAGAGGAAGCAGACAAACTCAATGTCTCTTAAAATCTAGGCTTGGAGCTTACACATTGTCACATCTACCTGATTCTTTTCACCCAAACTAGCCACATGGCTGAGCCTGGATCTAATAGGTAGGAAAACAGATGCTGTTTCTTTAGAGAGAACTTCAGAGTCACCTGGGCAAAGGGCATGTATATAGAAGGAGGGTAGTGGAAAAATGAGGTCATTAATGCAATCTACACAGTACAATGTATAATAAAAAATGTCTAGAAGATGCTGAATTGTGTGTAGTTGCTTAGAGTGGATGGATCCAGAAGAAGTATGAAAACATATATTTATTATTTTTCAGTAGCAGTTGGCACACTCATTCTCTAAGCCAACAGAAACTTTATTATTTAGGTAAGACTGTCTTTAGATGTGGAGCAACTAGTGTGTGTCCTCAGACTGTATTTTGGTGTAAAAATTTTCTATCACTTTTTCACATGCGATTTAACTTTTATCCTGGAAATTTTAGCCTGTTAAATTAGATCTAACTGACTCCAATTTCTAGATCCTTATTGCCAACTGTGAACTGAAATTATATTCACTATTCTTACTCCCTACTTCCAATAGCTAGAAGAGAGACAAAAATATTTGCTCATTACTTTCCGTCTCCCTGTAGTAGAGCAAATCTTTCCAGCCAGTAAACCTGAAGGGTTGAGCAATAAACTTTAGTGCTCAGACTTCTCATTTTATTGTCTTGTGGATAATGTCATTGTCAAAGACCTTTGGACACTATTTTCTCTTTTTCCAAGTATCTGGGTTTAGAAAAATGTGATATTTGGCATCTGCTCACAGAAAAAAAAGTTTATCACCATCAAAATTTCTTGTCAATTTAACATTTAGCAATGTGATCCTGAGGGTTGTACAATGTGAGTCTGAGGTTCAGTAAAGAAAATGTATGCAGAAAAATACCTTGATTATTGGAAAAAGAACTAAACCAGAATATCTATATTTTACACCCTGCTGTGGGTGTAAATTGCTGTGATTTTTGGCAAGTAGCTCCTTTTCTTCAAACCTCAGTTTCTTCACCTGTGAAAATAGCGGGTTAGAAATGAAGATCTCACTTGTTGACTAATGGGCATTTGGGCTGGTTCCATATTTTTGCAATTTCAAATTGTGCTGCTATAAACATGCATGTACCAGTATCTTTTTCATATAATGACTTCCTTTCCTCTGGGTAGCTACTCAGTAGTGGGATTACTAGATCAAATGGTAGTTCTACTTTTAGTTATTTAAGGAATCTCCACAGAAATTGTGGTGTGTGTGTGTGTGTGTGTGTGTGTGTGTGTGTATATATATATATATATATATATTTGTATATATACAGTGGACTACCATTCAGACATAAAAAGGAACAAATTAATGGCATTTGCAGCAACCTGGATGGAACTGGAGACTATTATTCTAAGTGAGGTAACTCAGGAATGGGAAACAAACATCATATGTTCTCACTCATAACTGGGAGCTAAGCTATGAGGATGCAAAGACATAATAATGATATAATGGACTTTGGGGACTGGGAGAAAGGATGGGAGTGGGGTGAGGGATAAGAGACTACAAATTGGGTGCAGTGTATACCGTTAGGGTGGTGGGTGCACCAAAATCTCACAGATCACCACTAAAAAACTTATTCCTATAACCAAACACCACCTGTTCCCCAGAAACCTAGGGAAATAAAAAAAATTTAAAAATAAATGAAGATCTCTAAGTCCTTTCAAGGACTTAAAGATAAGATAAACTATTTTCCTCATTCTTTTGGCTACCCAAAATGCCTTCTTATTTACCTATACATCAATATTCCCTTGGAGTAACTTCCCTTTCTCTCTTCTGTGAAGATTTTCTTCCTTCCAACACATGTATATTACTGGGTTGTAAATTTGATTAATACTGTAGACTCAGGGTCAGCAAACTACAGCCCAGAGGCAAATCCAGCATCCATCTTCTTTTGTAAATAAAGTTTATCGGGGCCGGGCGCGGTGGCTCACGCCTGTAATCCCAGCACTTTGGGAGGCCGAGGCGGGTGGATCACGAGGTCAAGAGATCGAGACCATCCTGGTCAACATGGTGAAACCCCGTCTCTACTAACAATACAAAAATTAGCTGGGCATGGTGGCACGTGCCTGTAGTCCCAGCTACTCGGGAGGCTGAGGCAGGAGAATTGCTT
>PVKV010012369.1:0-38980 GCA_004027835.1 Alouatta palliata | reverse complement strand
GTTTATCGGAACACAGCCATACCCGTTAATTTATGCACTAAATATGACTACTTTCATGCTACATTGGCAGAGTTGAATGGCTGTGACAGAGACTGGTCCACAAAGCCTAAAATATCTGACCCTTTACATGAAAAGATTGTGATCCCTGGCATGGACAAAAAATTTGACCATGAGAGGAAAAAACACTACTATACAAGACCTACTTCAGGATTATGTCAGTCTATTTATTAGCAGTTGATTGGCCTAATTGTATTATCCTTTTACTGAAAGGGCCATTTAATTCATTATTTTTCATCTCTGTACAAAGATAAACATGATTACCAAGGGGTTACTTTGAATCCAACAGCCTTTCCCTGATCTTGTCCAGCATCCCTTCTCTATAGCACAAGGTAACTTTGGCATTCTTATTGAATATCTTTTCATCCATATAGGCATACAATAGTCATGTTTTTTTTCTTAAACCTGAGGATTAACTTCTAGTTAGAAGTACATCAATTGACTGTACCAGTCAGAGACACCTACAAATAAATCTATGTAAGAGCTATGATTTAGAAACTTCCCATCTTTGCTTCAAATTACCCAGGAAGGCAGCTTGGATAATACATTATTGCTTGTTGAGAGCAATAATGGACCAGAGTCCTAGTTTGAGATGCGCATCTCGTTTCATCCCTTCCCTGTGTTTGATAGATTCCCAGAAATTCTCCAGAGCATTGTAGACAATGGGGCATATTTTTCCCTTCATGCTTCAGCTGACTAAGTGTTGGCCTTCATTTCTGTGTCTCTTCCAACAAGAGTGTGCATGTAACTCTTTTCCCTTCTTCTGTACCCTTCTGCCTGTGAGTCTGAGATGCCAGAACATGATATGGATTGTTCTGAAAAGCCTCTGGGCAGCCACTATCAGGACTGCAAATGTCCGACATTTCAGGCTTTAAACTTCAAACGGGAGCTTCAAAGCAAGGGTTTTGGGGTCATGGCTCCACAAAAGGTGATGAGTAAATTATAAATATTATGACTGTTGAACATTGAACATTATTTTCTTAAGGGGCAACCATGCCTTTAGGCAATCTTAGAAGCTCATTAACTGAGGTTTCTAAGATAAATACCTATTCGAATACCCTAGGCAGGGGCAGATCTTAATAGCTTTTAAGAGTTCAGAATCTTGGGATAACTTTACCCTGAATTTGGCTTCATGAATTCACTAATTTAATGAGAAAACATCTTCAGAGAATACAGATCTTAATTAACTCAGGGCAGGTAGAGCCATATCCCTAGAAAACAGGAAATGATTTCAACCATCTTCCCAGCTTGACTGTAAACACCAGAAGGTAGGCACCACACCATTCTTTTCCACAATCTTTCCCTCAGTGAATACCATGACTTCCAAAACATAGTAGTTCCTCAGTAAATACACTTAACTTTCTCTTATTGACTTTGAATTATACCCCTAAACCTGGTTTCAAACTAAAAAGTCTTTAAATGAGAAAATATTTTCACTAATATTAATGTGAAAAATTATGCTGCATCTCATCCCAATTGGAGGAAGCAATTAATATTTTGTAGGTAGAAGAATATTTCAACTGAACAAAGAAAATAAGCTCTTGTAAGTAACAAACAATTTGAAAGTAAACAAATACTGTTTGACATTAAATATAATAAAAATTACACTTGGTTAAGGAAGAAGAGAAGTCTTGAGAGTGAGTTGGGGAGGTGGGCAGTGGAGAAGAGATATGAGATTGTTATGCTTTTGGATGTTTGTCCCTCCAAACCTTGTGTTAAAATTTGATCCCCAACATTGGATGCAGGGCCCAATGGGAAGTATTTAGGTTGTGGGGGCAGATCTCTCATGAATAGATGAATGTCTTCTCTTGAGGGTGAGTTATCATTTTATTAATTCCCACAAGAGCTGGTTGTTCAAAAGAGCCTGGCCCTCCCACCTCACTCTCCTGCTTCCTTTCCTGGCATGTGATCTCTGCACAACTGGCACCCCCTTGGAGTTCCCCCATGAGTGGAAGCAACTTGAGGCCCTCATCAGATGCAGATACTCAATCTTGAACTTTACCGACATCAGAATCATGAGCCAAATAAACCATTTTTCTTTGTAAATTATTCAGTCCTAGCTATTCCTTTATAGCAACACAAAACAGACTAAGACAGAGGAAGTCTTTCTTTCTTTCTCTATCTTTCTTTCTTTAATTGTGTTTTTCTTTCTGCCTGGTTTTCTCCACTAATTTTTCAAACTTTTTGAGAGGTCGTGGTTATCTTGCACTCAAACCATCCTTAAAAATATTAAAGCATAGAAAGATAACTAAAGGTCAAAATAAAGGCTAATTCATAAAGGAGTCTGAAACATGTGGAAATAGCTTGTACACCCAACAGACTGAAGGAAAGTCTTTAAACAAGTTATCTTACTGGTGTATACATGTAAAGCAAAGCATTTGGGTTTATTCCAATAAGTTCCATATTGATTTTTATGACTAGGAAACAATTGTTTTGAGTAAATTGTGGAATGTATTTTTTTCCGAAATGGTAATGTTGATATATTATTTCTTTAGTGTATTTTCTTGGTGGGCTTTGGGGTGAAAAAGCAGTTATATAAAAGCAAAAAACAAAATAGAGTTATCTAAAAAGTGGAATAACTTTGAAGAACCTTTACAAAGATTATTAACTGATTAACTAACAGTCTCTATGTGAAGTAAATCTGTATTTGATGATTGATTTAATCTGAATTATGAACAAACCAGAAGCTCCAAATTGGCCTGAGCTTGGATGGCGCTGACCTCTGTTGATGAACATGCATAGCTCTGTCAAAAACTCACTAACTTCACTTTTGCTGGAACAAAGCCCGAAACCAGTCGATCTGCTGCTTGAAGAGGGAAATGAGGGCACGGTAGGGAGAAGGGTTGGCTCCAAAGACCCCCACAGCCTAGTCTTTCTACCCTCAGGTCCCATCTGTCTACCCAGATGCCTTTCTCCTTACTTCCTTCCACTCCTGTGATTCATAGAATTTTTAGTTTTGAAAGCCTCAAAGACAGTTTGAAAAGCAACTTTAATTCTAAAGCTTAGTTTAGAGATCTTTAAGAAAATCATTCTGTTGGTAAAAAAATGTTTTCAACTTTTTTATTAGAATTTGAAGGTAGATAGATAGTCTTAAAGGACTTTAACTCTATTTTTTACCTTACATCACAGTTACTAGTTTCAGTATCTTTTCTCCCAGAGTAAATGCAACTCCTTGTGAGAGAAATCCTATTCTTTTTCATTGCTTTATCTCCTATGCTTCACATATACAAGGCACTCACTAAAGTGTCTCCTGAAAATATGAATACATAGATGTCACAAAGAGACTGAGAGAAGGCTGATTTTAAAGATCTACATATTGACACATAAATTCATGTACTTATATGCATGTTGATCTCCCAAACAAGAATCGAAGAAGCATGTAATTAGTACCCTAGATCATCTGATTGAGGTGTGTGATAAAATTAATGCCAGCTTATAATTTTAATTGTAGGCCATTTTTCTGGTCTCATGACTCTAAGATACATTCCATAGCTGTGGTTACTGGTACTGTATCTAATGAAATGATTTTGCAGTCTCTGCATTCATTTCTGTATATGCGTATTTGAAACTCTTTCTGGAATCTCACGTAGATATGTTTGTTTTCAGGATCCCTTACCTTTACTTTGGGTGATGACAGCTTGTCCTGGGACTCTAGCACTTCTATCATCTGGAATTATACTTTAACATAGTTTGTTATTAGTTTTCCTTTAGTTTCCAGTCTTTTTTGTGGCGTTTAAATGGACTCAATCATGTAATTTGCTTCAACTCTTATCCACTTATTAGACTCTATCCTGTAACACCAGATTTGGGCATTAAATGGGGTAATATATAAAATTTTAGCAACCTAAAATTAGCAATATGCTAACCCAAGATCTGCATTCTTAAATGTTTCTTGAGTGTTTGGAAGTTACAGGATGCATTCAACTTTCATGTTTGTTTTGTTTTAAAAAAGAAAAAGTTATTTTTATTGCACAAATACTAATAGATTATATGAACAGACAAATCATGGAGAATCTGAGTTTATAACAAGAATCTTCAGGAAACAGAAATATATATGAGTATCTAAAAAAAATAACATATTTTGGTATTCAAAAGGAAGATAGAATTCTAGAGATTGTTTTCCTCTTCAAATAGGAGCTAATAAGAACTGATGACTGAGACAGGTGGTAAAATTAACTAGGCCAACCATCCAATCATACAAGCTGACACAAATCACTGGAATGTACTTTTCAGGCTCAAAACATGGGGTCTGAAACCAATCAAAATACATTTTACAGATGATTTGACAAAATGTCATCATGTAAGGTGCAAATCATTTTCTACACTCTTTCAATATAGATTTGCTTTTTTAAAAAAAATTTCGTCCTCAAGATTTCTCTTAGCTTTTAACTCTACTAACAAGAAGTATAAAAATATATCTGTCTTATGTATTCCATAGTAGTATTTGGAAAACATACATGTACATGCATGCACCACACACACACACACACACACACACACACACACACACACTTTTCCTCTTGTTAGAAAGCATGTATATTAATGACATTGTGTTTTAAAGTATTTTATTATTGTAATGTTTTCATAAAAGATGTTAGGGAAGCTCTCTCTTGAGGTGAGGAGAGAAATGAGAAAATACTGATTTTACCTTAACATTACCGGTCTGATCTAGGCCATCATCCCCCTTATAACAGGGGTATGATAGCATTCCTGATTGTTCCCATATACTACCATGGAGAAGGTTACGTGTTGACTCTAGAAGGAGCAAACATCCCATTTTATCTCATAGTAGTTACAACTCAACTGTATTTGGGCTGCATTAGGTACAGCCTGGTCAACTGTCTCATACTTAGGCAGGCTAATTCTCAAAAGATTAAGATTGGATTCCCATGGGACTATGTGAGTAGTCTCAACATACAACATCCTTGGAGAAAGGTATTAGTATGCTCTTTTGCAGGGACTCATGAGACATTAAGTGACCTGCTGAAGGTTGGTTGCTCTGTCAGCAAGGAATCGAATTAAGACTCCAACTTAATGATTCAATCCGTGATATTTGGCCTTTTCCATGACATTACACATGCCTGACAGCAGTGATATACTGGTAGATGTTTAACAACTGGCTCTTCAAGAAAAAATGAAAATTCTCTGATTTGTAGTAAATCCTCTCATGATGGCCAATTTTAAGCCACCAATATGGCATCATTACACACAGAATTGGGATGCCCTGCAAAATAACACACCATTATATAGTATTTCTGCCATACAGATGCAATAGACACAAATAACTTCAAGCACATGGGTAGCAGTAAAGTAATTAGGAAGTGATGCTTTGAGTATTACCTTTATTTCTGAGAACTTGCTTGGTATTAAGTTTATATAATTTTGACTAATAACTATGTTTAACCAGTGGCTTGTAAAAATTGTGAAAATTAAACAGTCAGTTCTTGTGAGCCAGTATGAGCCAGCTCCAGTGTTATATATGGCCTGATATTTGCATGAAGACCAGGGATAATGAAAATCAGCATTTTAAAGATTTCATGTTAAGACTACAACTTACTCACTGTATCTTACTTATCTATTTCTGTGCCTGCAAGAGGAAAACTTAAACTATGAACAAAAAAAGAAGAATGTAAGCTTCTTTGTGAAACTCTATGAAGGGGAAAATTTGGAAAACTGAGCCAGGTTTTGAAGCCAAGGCTAGACAGAGAAACTAGGCAGAAACTGGGAGCTGCCCCAAAATTAGGAAAGAGGTTTAGAGCCTAAAGCAACAAGAAAGAAGGATTTGTGCTCCTGGACAGAGTCCCAGAAGAATTTTTCTCATTGCTGATCACCAATGTGTTTTTCCTAGACAACTCACAGATATATATATGCCATTTTAATTTTAGTTCTATAAATTGCTACAGGCCTATTAAAACTTCACTTCCTCTTTTCCCACTTCCCAAGATGACTCGGAATATTTAATTTCCACAATGTAAAATTATTGGAGCTTCATTTTTGGATGATTCCCAACTTCTCTGTCTAGCATGCAACCCTTTCTTGATTCAAGTCCTGAATTTCCAAATGCCTGCAAAAACATCTCCATCAGTATGGTCCTAAACCTCAGTTTGGCCTTTGGCCACAACAGCCTCATTGTCCTCTCCCCAAACAATCTGAGCCTGCCTAATTTTCTGGCTTCTGCTGGTGGCCCTACTGTTCATCTAGTCTGAGTCATATTTGACTTTTTTTCCTTCACCTCAGTGGCCAAGTCTGTCAATTCTGTCATCAGAAGGCCTTCCTTATATGCGTCTTCCTTTGTATGGCAACTGCTCCGCTCTAACTCTGCATATTGGAATGTAAGAAAGCAAACATAACTTTATTGCAGGGATAACTGTATATTCTTTCTAATTTATAGCAAGGGAGAAAGTTATTATAAGCTCCAGAAATAAAATGGTGAAATAGATTATGTCTTCATTCTAAAGGAACTTTACATCATTCTTAGTGACAAAATACTTGTAACATATCCACAGTTAATAAGGGTTATCAATATATCATGATAGTAAACTAACAGCTGTGAAATCAGAGCTCAGCTCTAATATAGGATATTCATCTGAAATCTCCTAATAAGATCTTGTCTGACAATCAGACATTGCAATGATCTCCCCTCTGGCTTTTTAGGTTCTGATTGCTCCAACAGGCTCATTTTGGTTAGGTTTATTTTGCTCAATCTATCATTGCCTCCTGAATTTAGTCCAGATGCCTTTCCCTGACTTCACAGTTTTATATTGCAGGTGGTTTTTCCCCTATGACTCCAATTCCTCCTCTACACTAGTCAAACTCATTGTTTCCTGAGACTGCCTTTCCCTTTTCCAACTCCCAACCTTTATGCATTCTACTATTTCTGTCTGGAGTTACCTTCTCTCAAATTATACCATTTATTTCCTTACCTCAGCTTTTCATTGAGATTCCGTCCTTCCTCTCTGCAAACCTCTATTCTTTTGTTGCACCCAGCATCTTCAGCCTTTTATAAGGGTCTTTTTGGGCGATTGTTTTATCCTTCCTGCTAGAAAAAAATATGTCTTACATTTATTTTGTATTTTTACCGTGCTCAGAATAGAGGTATTTAATGACTTATTGAGATGGGCGATCAGCTGGATTTTCACAAGTTTCTTCCAGACTAACTTTGTTAGGGCTGTGAGAAAAAAAATACTGTGGCATGTTGATTGTTGTGGGGGGAAAAATCAACGATAACAAGAATGCAACAACAATAATAGTTATCATTTGTAAGTGTCTGCTAGATTGTCATATACTTTCTAGGTAATTATATGTATAACCACCTAGAAATAAACACAAATACACACATATACACACACACGTGTGTATGCATATATAGACAGATAAGATAAGATACATAGATAGATAGATTCTTACTGCACAGCAAGGAATATATTATATAAACTGCACCTCAGACAAGAAGACCCCACCTCTCTGTGCCTTCTGCCAACCCTTTGTACAAACTTTAAAAATTTGCCCAAATTTTACACCTGCATATCACTTGGTTTCAAGGATGATATACTCTTGGTCTACTGCTATGCAAGGGCTGAAACCCTCTGGGTGTGCCTAAAGTTGGTTCTTCCAACTTGTTCACATCCTCTTCATGTGTATATGTTACTGGCCTCGACTTTTTTATATTCAGAAATGTGATAAAAGATTAATGTTAAAGATCAAGAGATATGTAAATATCAAGTATAATAAAATCAAGCAATCTACATGTGAAAAATTCTATTGGACTGAAGAACATGGATAAATATCAGTAAATAAAATTCCAAAATGTAACACCAGAGTGCTCTTCATAAGATTTTTTGCTAGATGTACAGTTGAATCACAAGCTTCTAGGCTAGAATGAGGGGATTGGGCTCGAATGATAGTACTTCCAAATGTTGGCAACTGAGCAGTATTATTGGACTTTTGCTCAGTGATTTTGAGGTAACGTGGAAGTTGGGAGCGCTAAGCTTTCTATTTATTTATGTGCATTTTACTTTATGAATGTTGTGTTATAGGAGAAAAAAATCCCTTAGGATTAGGCATGGTTTGATTCCTGTTTCCACCTCTTGCTAGCTGTATATTCTGGGGCAACTTACCTAACATCTCTAAACCTGAGTTTCCTCATCAATACAAAGAAGTTAACAATACCTACCTAATGGCACTGTTGCCAAAATAATGAAATATATAAGCATTGTCTATGGCTTTTAAGACTTGCTGTCTTAAAAAATCGCCATTCGACAAAAACCATATGATTATTCCAATAGGCACAGAAAAAGCTTTCATAAAATTCAAAATTCCTTCATGATAAAAACTTTCAACAAACTAGGCAGAAAAATAACATACCTCAATATAATAAAGGCCATATATGACAAATCCACTGCCAACATCATACTGAATGGGGAAAAGTTGAAAGCCTTTCCTCTAATAACTGGAACAAGGCAAAGATGCCAACTATCAATCACTCTTATTCAACATAAAACTGGAAGTCCTAGCCCAAACAATCAGACAGGAGAAATAAAGAAAAGGTATCTAAACTGGAAAAGAGGAAGACAAATTTTCCCTCTTTGCTGATGATATGATCTTTTATCTGGAAAAAATGAAAGACTCCACCACAGAAGTCTTATATTTGACAAGTAAATTCAGTAAAATTGTAGAATAAAAAAATCAAAATGCAAAAAATAAGTAGTGTTTCTATACAGAAATAATGATCTAGCTGAAAGAATCAAGAAGGTAATCCTACTTACAATAGCAACAGAGGAGAAAATACCCAGGAATAAATTAAACCAAGGAGGTGAAAGATCTCTAAAAGGAAAATTACAAAACACTAATGAAAGAAGTTGAAGATGACACAAACGAAGGAAAAAACATCTCATGCTGAGAGATCAAAGAATAAACACTGTTAAAATGACCATATTGCCCAAAGCAATCTACAGATTCAATGCAATCTCTATCAAAATACAAAGGTTATTCTTCACAGAATTAGAAAAGGAATCCTAAAATTCATATGGAAAAAAAAAAAAAAAAAAAAAAAAAAAAAAAAAAAAAAAAAAAAAAAAAAAAAAAAAAAAAAAAAAAAACAGAATAGCCAGAGCAACACTGAACAAAAAGAACAAACCTGGAGGCATCACGTTACCCGACTTCAAAATATATTACAAGACTATAGTAAGCAAAACAGTATGGCATTGGTATAAAAGTAGACATGCAGACCAATGGAACATAATAGAGAACCCATAAGTAAAATCACATATTTACAGCTCATTAATTTTTGATGAAGCCAAGAAAAACTTACATTTGGGAAAGGACATCCTCTTTAATAAATAGTATTGGAAAAACATGATAGCCACATATAGAAGAATGAAACTGGTCTCCTGTCTCTCACTGTATACAAAAATCAACTCAAAATGGATTAAAAACTTAAACACAAGCCTGAAACTATAAAAACACTAGAAGAAAACCTAGGGAAAACTTTCCTGGACATTGGTCCAAGCAAAGAATTTATGACTAAGACCTCAAAAGCACAGGCAACAAAAACTAAAATAGAAAAATGTGACTACATTGCACTCAAAGTTCGTATAAGCAAAGAAAAAAAAAATCAAAGTAAAAAGACAACCTATTGGATGGGAGAAAATATTTACAAACTATTCATCTGCCAGGTGACTAATATCCAGAATATACAAGAAACTCAAACCAATAGGAGGAAAAAACAAAACAAAACAAAAATCCTATTAAAAAGTGGGCAAAGGACATGAATAGAAATTTCTCAAAAGAAGATGTACAGATAGCCAACAGGTATATGAAAAACTGCTCAACATCTCTAGTCATCAGGGAAAAGCAAAGCAAAACCATAATGAGAAACCATTTATCTTGGCTATCATCAAAATGACAAAATGAAAAATGCTGGTCAGAATGTGCAGAAAAGGCAAGTCTTATACACTGTTGGTGGGAATGTAAATTAGCATAGCCATTATGAAAAGCAGTGTGAACTTTACTCAAAAAACTAAAAATAGTACTATATGATCTAGCAATTCCACTATTGGATAGTCATCCAAAGGAAAGGAAATCATTATATCAAAGAGATATCTGTGCCCCCATGTTTATTGTAGCACTATTCCCAACAGCAAAAGCATAGAATCAACCTAAGTGTCCATCAATGGATGAATGGATAAAGAAAATGGTGTAACTGGATACTATTTGGCCATAAAAAAGAATGAAATACTGTCATTTGCAGCAACATGGATGTAACTGGAGGTCATTATGTTAACTGAAATAAGACAGGCACAAAAAGACAAATATTATGTGTTCTCATTTATGTGAGAACCAGCAAGTTTGATCCCATGGAAGTAGAGAGTGGAGAGACAGATGACAGAAATTGGGAAGGGTGAGAGCAGGGAAGGGGAGGTATGAAGAGAACTGAGTTAAATGGCACAAACGTGTGGTAAGATAGAAGGAATAAATCCAATATTTGATAGCACAGCAGGATGTCTATACTTAACAAAAATGTAGTGTAGTCAGGTGATAGCCTTAATACCCTGACTTGGTTACTGCACATTTTATACAAGTAACAAAATTTCTCATGTACCTCATGCATTTGTAGAAATAAAAAAAATAAATTAATTAAAAATCATCATTTATTATTATTCACAAGTCTAAGTTTAGTCAGGTAGTTCTACTGATTTGGACCAGGCTTGGCTGATGTTGACTGGGCTCACTTGTGTATCTGCTATTGTTTGGCAGGTCAGCTGGGGCAGGCTTGCCTGGGATGGCCTCATTCTCATGTCTGGTGGCTGACCAGCTGTTGGTTGAGATAAGAGAGTTGACTCAGTCACATACTTCTTGCCATCCAGCATGCTAGTTTGAGCTTGTTTACATGGAAGTTTAACAGGATACCAAGAGAGCTAGGCAGAGCAAGTCAGAATGCCAGTATAGGTTCAAGGGTGAGGGATATAGACTCCATCTCTTTTTTGCTTGTTTGAGAATCCACTTTAATCAAAATCTTTTATTTATTTGTTCGTTTTTAACTTTTAGGTTCAGAGGTACATGTGTAGGTTTGATGTATAGGTAAATTGTATGTCACAGGGGTTTGGCATACAGATTGTTTTGTCACCCAGGTAATAAGCATAGTACCCCACAGGTAGTTCTTAGATCCTTGTCCTCCTCCCACCCTTCACCCTCAAGTAGGCCCCAGTGTTTTTTCTCTTCTTTGTGTCCATGTATACTCAATGTTTAGCTTCCATTTATAAGTGAGAACATGTGGTATTTGGTTTTCTGTCCCTGTGTTAGTTTGTTCAGCTCAGGATAATGGCCTCCAGCTCTACCCATGTTGTTGCAGAGGACATGATCTCATCATTTTTATGGCTGTGTAGTATTCCATGGTGTATATGTGCCACATTCTCTTATCCAGTCTACCCTTGATGGGCAATTAGGTTGGTTCCATGTCTTTGATATTGTGAATAGTGCTGTGATGAAAATACACATGCATGTGTCTTTATGGTAGAATGATTTCTTTTCTATTGGGTATATACCCAATAATGGGTTTGCTAGGGTGAGTGGTCATTCTGCTTTAAGTTCTTTGAGAAATTGCCAAACTGCTTTCCACAAAGACTGAACTAATTTACATTCTCACCAGCAGTGTATAAGCATTTGATACCAAAATGTAATAAAACACATTCAGCTATCTTCTTGTTTGCCATGGATGTGTTTTTGATATTTGTGGTTACTTTTTCTTCAATAGCTTCTGGGAAACAAGTGGTTTTTGGTTACATGGATGAATTGTATAGTGGTGAAGTCCGAGATTTTAAAGCCCCCTCATTCAAGTAGTGTATGCTGTGCCCAATATGTAGTTTTTTTCTATCACTCATTCTCTTCCCAACTTTCCCTCTTCTGAATCTCCAGTCCTTTATATTTCTCTGTATGCCTTCATGTACCCATAGCTTAGCTCCCACTTAAAATGAGAACATATAGTATTTGATTTTCTATTATATTATAATATATATATAAAGCCACATTCTTCTGCATGTGGCTTTCCAATTTTCCCAGCACCATTTATTGAATTCCATTATATAATATTTTATATTATAAGTGAGTTACATCCATTCATAATAATGGCTACCAGCTCCATCCAAGTTGCTGAAAAAAAAAATATTCCTTTTTATGGCTGAGAGTATTCCATGGTGTATATATTCCACATTTTCTTTATCCACTCATACCCATTGATTGATGGGCACTTAAGCTGGTTCCCTGTCTTTGCAATTGTGAATTGTACTGTGATAAACACATGTGTGCAGGTGTCTTGATGATATATTAACTTATTTTCCTTTGGGTAGATGCCCAGTAGTGAGATTGCTGGATTGAACAACAGATCTACTTTTAGTTCTTTGAGAAATCTCCATAAAGTTTTCCATAGAGGTTGTACTAATTTACATTCCCACCAACAGTGTGTAAACGTTCCCTTTTTACCACATCCACACCAACATCTGTTGTTTTCTGACTTTATAATAATGGCCGTTCTGTCTAGGGTAAAGTAGTATCTCATTGTGGTTTTAATTTGCATTTATCTGACGATTAGTAATGTTGAGCATTTTTTGGTTTGTTTGTTGCCCATTTGTGTATCTTCTTTTGAGAAATGTCTATTCATGTCATTTGCCCACTTTCTGATGGAATTATTTGGGTTTCTTCTTGCTGCTTTGTCTGAGTTCCTTGTAGGTTCTGGATATTAGTCCTTTGTTGATGCATAATTTGCAAATATTTTCTCCCATTCTGTGGGTTGTATGTTGATCAGCTTTTGCATTTAATTAGATCCCCTTTATTTATTTTTTATTTTTGTTGTATTTGCTTTTGGGGTCTTAGTCATAAATTATTTGCCTAGGCCAATGTCCAGAAGAATTTTTTTCTAGGTTTTCTTCTAGAATTTTTTAGCTTCAAGTCTTAGATTTAAGTCCTTAATACATCTTGAATTTATTTTCATATATGGCGAGAGATAGGGATCCAGTTTCATTCTTCTACATGTGACTTTCCAGTTTTCCCAGCACCATTTATTGAATAGTATATATTTTCCCCAATTTATGTTTTTGTGTGCTTTGTCTAAGGTCAGTTGGTTGTAACTATTTGGCTTTATTTCTGGGTTCTCTATTCTGTTCCATTGGTCTATGTGTCTACTTTTATACAAGTACCATGCTGTTTTGGTTAGTATAGATTTGTAGCATAATTTCAAGTCAGGTAATGTGAGGCCTCTAGATTTGTTCTTTTTTGCTCCATATTGCTTTGACTCTTCTGGCTCTTTTTATATGAATTTTAGCATTTTTTAAAAATTCTGTGAAGAATGATATTGCCATTTTGATAGGGATTCTATTAAATCTGTAGATTGCTTTGAACAGTATGGTCATTTTCATGACATTGATTCTTCCAATCCACGAGTATGGGATATATTTGCATTTGTTTGTGTCATAGACTCCACTTCTTGATGGAAGGAACTTCAGTCACATTGTAAAGGTGTGTGGATACAGAAGGGGTGGAAATTTGTAGCTGTTTTTGCAATCTGTCTCATGACTGCCTTGAAAAATTGTTTATCAGTATTTTCTAAAACTGAGCACATGCATTCGCTTTGACCCAGCAACAGCATTGCGAGATATATACCAAAAAGATGCATTCATATGTGATAAAAATATATATACTGGAATGGTCATAGCAGTAACATTCATAATAACCCCAAATTGCAAACTATCCAAATGCCCATTAACCTCCCTATTTTGGACAGATAAATGCACTGCAGTATTTTCACGCAGTGGAATACTATGTGCAATGAGAATGAACACCTACAACTATGTCCAACTATATGGATGAATCTTACAAGCATAATGCTGAAATAAATAAACAGACACAGAGGAGTACATATTTTCTAATTTAATTTACATATACTTTTAAAATAGGCAAAATGAATCTATTCTATTAGAAATCAGGATAGTGATTACCCTTGGGATGAAAGGGATTGGAAATGGTTACAAGGTCAAGGGGGCTGGTCATGTTCTGTTTCTTGATCTGGGTGCTTATTGCACAGGCATGTTCAGTTTGTGTCAATTCAGCTATACTCTTATGAATTAAGCAATTTTCTGTATGCATGTTTTATACCAATTAAAATATTTATGAAATACAGCACATTTCAAAGTACCTTTCATAGCAGGCTCTCAAATATTTATCTTTCCCCTTCACATTCCCAAAGGACAGTATATGTATGGTAACAATTTCCATTGTTATATGTTGAGCATGAAACAATGTATCCTTTATATGAATGTGAATAAGATAACCAAACATAATTTAAAATGGGCATATCAGCTAAAATCTTGTACTTTTAAAGTACCCATCTAGCCTGAGACACGATTTTGGCATTCAAAGATCTGAATCTGGTAAAACAGCTGGGTTGTATGCTATCTGGACAGAGCATCTCAGCTGTCTTCAATATTTTTTCCACCTGTTCGGTTAAAAAAAACTTAGGGTTATATCCAATTTTCAGGTCAATAGCTTTATCTTCATTCCCTTTTTTTCACTCAAAAAAAAAAAAACCGATTGGAATGTAAAAAATCAAGCATAACTTTTTTGCAAGGGTAACTCTGTATTCTCTCTAATTTATAGCAAAGGGGAAAGTTATTACAAACTCTGGAGATAAATAGTGAAACAGACAGATTCTGTCTCAATTCTAAAGGAACTTTACACCATTCATAGTGACAAAATATTTGCAACATATCCACAGTTAAGAAGGAAAACCAGTATATTATGACAGTAAATGAACAACCGTTAAATCAGAGCATGGCACTAACATAGTTTGTTAATCTATATAGGGCTGAGTTTTGCTGTGCTAAAAATTATTCTCCAAATTCAGAGGCATAAAGTAACGAAGGTTTGTTTCCTGTTTTTGCTGCATGTCAATTGAGAGTGGGCTGGGAAGTTTGTTCTGCCTTACCCTCAATCTTGGATCGACTTTGATCTGGAACATTTTGTATTATCACAGTAGAGGGACAGAAAACATGGCAAAGCACACACTCACTCTTAAAGTTTCCACCTGAAAGTGACATATGTAATTGCTGATCATTTTTCACTTGCCAAAGCTAGTTGTGTGGCCACACCTAGCTTCAGGTGGGTAGTGTAGTTGTATCTTACCATGTGTCCAGAAGAAGAGAGAGCCAGACTAATGGTGAACAGCCTGAATGACTACCATATATCATCAATTTGCAGGTCTTAAAATAGCTTTATTTAGTTTTTGGTCATAAGATATACCTTGATTCCTACCCTAGATACCCTGAAGTATCTATTGATAATCACAAGAAAGACTAAAAACTAGAACATAGATTAGTATAAATCTATCCTTGCATTATTCATAAGACTTTAGAACTGGAAAAGGCCTTCCTTAACGATGTAGTTTAAGACTATTATATTAAAGATAGGGAAATTGTAACTCATAGGTGACCTGCTAAGTCAGAGAGGTATTTATGATAAAACCAGAAATAAGTTCAAGTTTCAAATTCAAAGTGACAGCCTTGTATGTAAATAAAGAAATTGTTTATTGCAATAGCGTTTCAAGCATCTATAATATGGGGCAATATTCAGTCTTTGTTCACTCAGTAAATATTTGTTCAGCACTTACAGGCACTGAATTAGATCCTGTAAAAAATCAAAGATGAAATAGCTATAGACTTTTCACTCAAAGAGGCAGAGTCTGGTAGAATCTGCCAAGGAATGGGATACACACACACACAAACACACACACACACACACCACACAGCGTGAGAGAGCAAGAAAGCGAGAGGCAGAGAGAGAGCGAGAGAGTTACAAAGGAAATAGCAAAGGAATCATTTTCCCCTCTACAAGATGAACTGTAAATAATAACTGATCAAGAGTTGATATGCAAAAAAATTTAGAAATACTAACTAATATCAGTTGATTCCCTTCTGTATACCAAGCACTGTGAAGACTTCATACTTCTAGTTTTCAGAGTGATTTAGAAAGCATTTTTATTATATCGATCTTCTGTCCATTTATTTAGGGTTGATTTTTTTTGCCATTCTATGGCATTTTCTAAATTTATCCAAAAGGGACCTGAACATGCATCACTAAATGTATTCCCAGGCATCTTACAGCATTTTGTTGTTATTGAACAAAACATTTTTATATACTTTTTAATTGATTACTGCTGATATGTAGCAAATACCTTGATTTTGGTATGGTGTTTTTATATCTAGCAATCTTGCTGAATTCTGTTAGTTCTAATAATGGCTTGTTGATTATTCTGAATTTCTCAAAATGATCATATTATCTACAAATTAGAATGAGTTATCACCTCCTTTCTCATTCTCATGCCTAATATTTTCCCCTTTTCTAATATTATTTCATTGTCTAGGACCCTGATCAAATGCTTAAAAACAGTGAGGAGCACAGAGTTACTAGTTTTGTTCTTGACTTTAATGGGTAATTCTTAAGATTTCACCATGAAACATGATTTAATATAGGCTTTTTCAAGGATGATTTTTGATGTCAGTGAAGGTTTTCTTCTTTCAAATATTCTAATAATTTTATCTTGGATGCATGTTGAATTTTTTCAAGTGTTTTCTTTTGTTTCTGTCCAGACATTCAGATGTTTTCTCTCACATAAATTGTTTATGTGGTAGATTAGATCAGTGTACATTTCTGTCATTTTATTAGTCTTGCATTCTCAAGTGTAAACAAACTCTACTAAAGTTGATGTATTAATTTTGAATGTCACTGTTGGATTTGATATATGAAAATTTTATTTAGAACTCTTTAAAAAATCTACGTGCATCTGCATTTGTACTTTTCTTGTATTATCTTTGACTAGTTTCGATGTCAAGTTATTAACAACATTGTGAAATGAGTTTGACAGCTTTCTTACTAGCATCTGAAGTACTCTCTCCCTTTTTTTTCTCTCTCTCTCTCTAGATAGATAGATAGGATCTATTCTTTGAAAATTTTGTTGATTTAGCCTATAACAGTCATTTCACCTAATATATATTATGGTAAGAGGGAGATTTTTAAATACTTAACTGATTTCTTCAAGGATTATTGTGTATCCAGGTTTTCAATTTCTTCGAGTCAATTTTATTTAATGTGTTAGCCAAAGTAGACTAACTTCTGTGCCAACTAATTTTCAAATCCCAGTTGCTTAATACGATAAAAGTTTATTTTTCATTCATGTTACAGTCCAATGTGGGTTAGTATAATAGTGCTAATGAGTTGAAGGTTACCTCTGACCATGATCACTCAGAGACTGAGACTTCTTTTGTATTGTACCTCATCTAGTTCCAGGCCAGTGGATGATAAAGGAGTATGACAATCATGCTTGCAAGATTTTTATGAGTCACTTGATTGACTAGATTAAATCACTGGTCACATCTAAGTGCAAGGGAATCTTGGAAATTGAGTCTAGTTTTGTGCCCAGGAAGAAGAGAAGAACACAGATATTGATGAGCACTAGCAGTCTCTTCTACAATAATTTATACTCTTCTAGAAAATTTCCATTACACCTATGTTTACTGGCATTAATTCATTCACTGAATTCTTTATGATTTTTATAAATATTGTATTTTTGGTTATGTGATTATAATATAATTTCTTGGTATAGTCTCTATCAGTCTTGCTAGAGGCTTGTTTGTTCTGTTCATTTCTTTCAGAAAACTAAGCTTTTGTTTTGTTGAATCTTTCTATTGTTTATTTTCTATTCTGATTTTCCATGCTATCTTTGTTATTTTGCTTCTACTTTCTTGGGTTTACTCTATTGTTCATTTTCTAGTTTGCGAGGCTCTTTTGTTGATTTTGAATCCTCAATGTTTCAAAAATTCTTTTTTCATAATTTCCATTACGCTCTTTTTCTCATTTGTACTACCAGTAGTGCTAAAGAAAGCTCGTAAACTTTCACAACAGGGAGATATCCTTGCCTAACACAAAGAAGATATACTGTGGAGCAAATCGTGCTAACAATAATAACAAAAGGCTTATGATTCCCAAGCAAACTTACTGTACCTTAATCCTAGGAATTTACCAGTGTGAATAAGTAAAACAGTAAAATTAAACCAGAAATTAAAAGTTATCCAAAGCACACAATCTTAATTATATCACACATTTCCTTTACTCAATGGGAGCACTTATTTCCAAGCAGTTATTTATTTTATTTATTTATTTTTTGAGACGGAGTTTCGCTCTTGTTACCCAGGCTGGAGTGCAATGGCGCAATCTCAGCTCACCGCAACCTGCGCCTCCTGGGTTCAAGCAATTCTCCTGCCTCAGCCTCCTGAGTAGCTGGGACTACAGGCACGTGCCACCATGCCCAGCTAATTTTTGTATATTTAGTAGAGACGGGGATTTCACCTTGTTGACCAGGATGGTCTCGATCTCTTGACCTCGTGATCCACCCGCCTCGGCCTCCCAAAGTGCTGGGATTATGGGCGTGAGCCACCGCGCCCGGCCCCAAGCAATTATTTCTTCTTGTTCGACATTAACATAAAATATAAAATAGCTGCATCTCAAGTATACTTTAGTTTTTTGTTTCCAACTAGGTCGTGCATATAGCATGTCCACATCCACAGAAATTTAGAAGCACTGTTTAAATTGTTTTGCCAAAATCACAAGATACAAAAACAACGCATTCAAGAACAACTCTAGTTGTATAGAAATATACAACAAATGTGCTGAGTCATTACATAGAGAAGAAGGTAGGGCAGTTGAAAAATATAGCATAGAAATGGAATTAGTCTTGGAAGGTCTTCACGGAAGAGAGAATCTGGAAGACAAGAATGTGCATGTTGGCAAGGGGTATGTAGAAGTGAATAGTTTGAAGTTGGGGATGCTTTGTGAAAACTTTGGCAGTCAAGGCCATGCTTTCACTCATATTTGCATTTATTCATAGTGGTCTTGGCTCTTAGAAAATGCTCTGAGTGTTAATGATGTTTAATTAAAAAAATTTAGAAGTGAGGAATGTAAAGCATCTGGATGGTCAATTCTGAGATAATTTTTAGTTAACATATATGGTCTGAACTTTGAGATCATAGAATTTTGGGAAGTTATACATGTTAGACCTGGAAAAAAATCTAGGCTTGGTAGAGTCCAGCCCCTTATTTCACAATTAAGGAAACTGAGGCTTCTAAATAAAAAATGTAGTTCTCATGGTACCTTCAATATACCAATTAAAATCAGTAGCTATAGGGGCTTTCAGGCCTCTTAGGTCATTTTGTAGTTATGATAATTTTGTATAGATCCATATTTGGTGTATACTTGGAAAGCCTACTCAATGTTAGGAGTTGACAAATGATGGCCCACAAACCAGACCCAATTGGACGCATGTTTTTGTAAATGAAGTTTTACTGGAACATGGGCTATACCCATACATTTTGTCTGTGGCTGTTTTCACACTATGGCAACAGAGTTGTACAGTGACAGAGACCATATAGCCCATAAAGACTAAACTGTTCGCTACCTGTTTTTTTTGCAGAAAAGTTTGATAACCCCTGCTCTAGGTAGTTGTGTTATCCAAATTATCTTTTATTCCACAGCCTATCAAGGAGTTTCTGTTTTTGCTTTTCTAGAGTTAAAATTAATTTGACAATTGATCATAATTTAAAGAGTGGTACCATGTGTTAATTTTGAGACTTAAGGGCACTGATGCAAAACTTAAGAGCCGCCAAATAAACTGTTATCAAGAAAACATTCTTTCATGGATTTGGATATGCTGGTTTTCCTCTGGGTAAGAGAGATGGATGTTGAGAAATGGCCTGAACCAGTAAAAGTCATTATGAAAGTAATTCCCAGCAATGCTGTAACATTTAGAGTTCATTACCTCAAGAGCTACATTGCCTCCGTGCATCTTCAGACGCTGCTCATTCAGCCAGTCACTCTTTTGAAAGGCAATGGAATTTGCCCTTCTTAACACAACTCTGAGCAGCTAGGGAAGTGGAGCTTCTGGGTGAGGGCTCACTGGAAGCTTTACTGGCAACCCAGTGGCAGGAATGCTGCTTGGAGGAAAGGAGACAGAAAGCTCAAGAGGACAGCCAGTTTAAAATGCAACCTTGTTAGTAGCAATTAGCACTCAGTCATGCCTGGGAGATTTTCACCATAAAGTGGATCAAATCAATTACTGCCTGCCCCTGAGACAAAGGAAGAGGCCGTTGCAGATCACTATGGCTAGTTGTGATCTTTTGTGTCTGAGTAGGAGCAGATTTGATTATACTTTAAAACCTTCTCCCCAGAGGAGGGCTTCCCTCTTTTCCTTTCTTTGTGTGCACAAAGAGATATAGCTGCTGTCAAGAAAATGCCCGCTGGTATCTTCAAGGTTTTTTGGTTGCAGGAGAATTGGGCAAATTTCAAAGATGCTGGAAACTTTGTGACTTTGTGAATGGATATGGGGACCTGGAGGGGTTCACTCATAGTGAAAGAGATTGAAGGAGAATGAGGTTCACACGTGATGCGAATGCTAATTCCTCTCATGACACATGTAAACCAGCTCTAAAGAACATCAAAAAATTGATCATGTTCCTGCTAATGGCTAAGCTAGTGACAGCATTTTTGTCTTTTTAGGAGGTGATGGAGAAGGGTCAGCCAAGGTGCTTTATGAGCTTCTTGGGAAAGAGAAATGTTAGCACTGGACAGGGCCCTGGTGTGGATTCTTACAGCTGGCAAATGTGCCCAGAGGCGCTTTCATTCCTCCTGCACTGCAGGAGCCCAGAGAACAGCAAAGCACATTCCTTGGGAAAGAGCTAAAGATTTCTGCTTTGTATGCAGCATTTTATTTAAATAACAGTTTGTGTAATTTTCACTTGGTGTTCACAATAAGATGCTCTCACTTAATATTACTTTGCATTTATATGGTTCATTTTATCTCATACAAAACACACTTTACACATGCCAGGAGCTGCTTTTCTGGGATATGACTATGTCCTGATACTATAAAGCTTCTCTTCACATGCCCTCTATCACCAGCAAAGAAAATTCCCCAGGCCTCTCTACAAAATGTCCCTCAGAGGCATCATTAGCTGTAATAAATAGGGTAGGTTGCAGCACAGGAGGGAACTCATGCACAGAAACACCCTGCAGTGTGGCTGGGGTTCTGCATCTACCTCCTCAGTCTCATCACGCCAAGTACCCTCCAAAAAACATACTGTCCCAGGAAAAATTCCACGGTTCTTTCTATGCTAACCGAGCTTTATAACAAGTCCCTCCTTCTGTGCCAGGTGCCTGTCCCTGTCTCTTTGATACTGAAATCTATTGGCAAAAGGCTTAGGGTGACATTTCTCAAAATATCTGAAACCACCTGCATGACAATCACTAAGGTGCTTCTTAAAATGCAGATGACCAGGCTCTTCAACATCCCACTGAATTGGATTCTGAGGGTTGGGCATTTACATAATTAGTATATCTATAAAAGTCTGAGAAGTGCTTGTTGATTTCCTAATGGCATGAAGTTTTACTTAAGGTAAGTAATAATGGGGTATGAGACTTGATAATTCCCAATTTATGGTTTGCTCATCGGTGTTTATTCCAGGTCTCTGCCTTTAAGTCTGAACCTTTCTCTGATTCAACCTTTTCTTTGTTTGGTCAGTGTTCTGAGGATGGAAGGGTTGTCGGCTTAGGCCAGGGCTTGGGGCAGTCAAGAGACCATTATAGTTCTTCAGGCTATAGGTTCACTATAAGTCATATAGGTTTTCATGGGAAGAAGAATAGAAATTAAGACAGGCAAGGTATGGAGAAGTAGGCTAAGAGTTGCATGCAGAATCCATTTTGATTAAGTCAAGACACCAGCATTCAGAATGCACTGATATGAAAATGACTCTGAGCTTTTCAAAACTGCTCTCCAAATGAAGATTTTACAACTTGGATAGGGCTAGATGCATTTCATCAGTCGCTTTTGCACAGGGCCCTTTGTTGCCTTCACCACTCTCCCGTCAACACTCCGGGCAACTTTAATCCCTGCATTGTCACTTGTTTATCCCTGCAGCCTTTGATCCAGTCACCCATCACATATTCTGACTGTCCCACTATGTTCCAGGCATAGGGCTTTGAGTTGAGGGCTCACAGAAAAAAGACAGAGTTCCGGCACTTGAAGTACATAGGAATAGATGAATATGTGACGACCAAAGAAAATTTGCAAGCTGCTGCTTCATCTCTTTAGCTTTCCTTCCATTACAGCCATTCTCAAGTGTATTCTCATTATGGATTTCATCATCAATCAGAACAGCCCCATATTCATGACCTTGAACTCACACCTTGCCTCCTGAGACTCCGATATCTTTATCAGCCCTATCTCTAAATTTGTCTCAATTATTCCCCACATTCATGCTAGCATTTGATTTTTTCCCCTTCTTTATTCTTCATTGCAGATTTGGAATTAACTTGTCTTTTTACTCATGTTTAATCTGGGTGCACCCATTCAATGCTTCCTTCTTGAGCTTTAGAATTTCTTTTCTCCTTGAGCTTATGTGGACTTTGTCAGGTCAATTCAACCCCTGGGTTACCATTTTTATTTTATTTCTCCATTCATGTGCAGTGGTCTTTAGGGTAGATAAAGTTATGAAATAGTGTTGATTGGAATTGTACCAAATCCATTTGATGTGGCCTCTGCTTGGCCCTTGCTGTGACTCTGCTGTTCCTTTACTTAGATTTCTTTTCTTGCTTTTGTAGACCTTATTCCCACCTCTCAAGGTCTCAGTATCACTCCTCTCTCTCTCAACCTGAGCAGCCAAGCTTGTCTCTTACATTCTGTAGAATACTCAGAACATTCAGCTGAACTTTCTAATTCTCCATCTTCCTGGTCAACTTAGTCTTCTCTCTCCTCCAAATTTACAATTTTAGTTAACTCACCTATTCTGTTTTAAGAACTCATCTCTGCCCTTCGAGGAATACTCTTCTGTCTGGCTTCAATAAAATAGGAAACTTCATAATCAAATGAATTTTGGGAGTTCAGTGTAGCAGGTGTGTGGTGGTTTAAAAAAATTTCCACGAATTCTTTCAAATCCTCTCTTTAAGAGATGAGGCTTACTTCCCATCTCCGTGAGTATGGGCTGAGCTAGTGACTCACTTCTTACGAAGAGCAGATAACAGAAATGATGACGTGTGCTTTCTGAGATTAGATCATAAATGACATTGCACATTTCTCCTTGACTTCTTTCTTGGATCATTCACTGTGGAGAAAGCCAACTGCCATGTTGTAAGGACACTCAAGCAGCCTGATGATAATATTTATCCCATTCTCATCTGGCTTGACTTACATATGGTCTTGAACAAACCGAGGTTAGTCCTTTCAAATTCTACTGGATTGGTAGTCTCTTTTGAGTCTACTTCAGTCTGTGAAATAAAACCACCCAGATCCAAAGTCCTTTCAAAGCTAAGGAGATAAATCTGTGTGATGTTGGCAGAGTCTGAATTGAAGGGAAAGCAAATAGCAGCAAGGATTGTAAATCCTCGCTTCTTTCAACTATAAACCAATCTGTCCATAGTGAAAAAGCATTTAATAAACGGTTTCATTGTACTGGAGGAAATGGTAAATTATATTCCATGAGCAAATGGTCTGCCAGCAACAGCCTGGAACCAGCATCAAGGGTGCCTTTTACTTTTTTTTTTTTTTGTAAATCAGTAACTTTAGTCTTTTTAATTAAATTAGTATAAATGGGAAGAACACTTAATTATAGCTTCTATTCCTTCATAAAATGTTCTCTGTGAAGAGCTAGTATAATCAGATTCGGATTCTTCCCAGCCAACATACATATATTTTTTTCATTGTGTTAGTCGGCTGAATTCTTGGTTTTTGGTTGCCTAGAAATAAAAGTAAGAATAAATGGGGGAAAAAAAGTAACAAAATAGAAGCCTACCTAAACAGCATTGGAGACATCATAAATCTCAACTTGGGCTTTACAGAAAGGATGAAAAAGAATCAACATTTCAAATAGCAGACACAGCACATCCTGTTCCTATTATAAACAAGAGCAGAAGAGAATTGGCCAAAGTCCAATTGTGAAAAGGCACCTAGAGACTTGTAATATATTGGTGAGAGCAGTGGGTGTTTTCAAGAATAAAATGCTAGCATGGTGCTTCTAAAAATATCCTTAATGCAATGGAACTTATGTCTTCAGTTACTCTATTTTAATTAAATTCTTTCCTCCACTTATTTGCACTGCTTCCTTTCTATTTTTCTCGTCCTCCTTCTGTCCTGGGGGCTCTTCCACATTAGCACAGGCGGTGATGCTCAGTGGTACTGACAGGCTGCCAGGCCGATGATGCTTGTCTCCCCTGGAGCCCAGCTTACACCAGCCCCTCGCTCTGATTCATGATCTAGAAAATTCTCTATGCCCAGGTATGACACAATTCACCCTGCACAGACAGTGGCCACAGCTTAAAGACCCCTCACTTTTCCTATTCCCTGTCAACCATTATCTGAAGCTACAGATCTAAAGGTAAACCAATATAAAAACCTTTGAACTTAAAAAATTTTTTACTTTGTATGTCAGCAAAATCAATTTAAAAGTCACCTTGGCATGCTATAGGCCATGAAATAGCTTACGTGATGGGAAGTTGTCCCTTTCTTTGATTGCTATGCAAGGTGATGTGACTCTGTGACGTGTGGTGTGAGAAGCCCAGAAAGCTAACTCAGGTTCAACATGCTCAGTAAGTAACTGTAGACACACTCTGGCAGTTTTATATAAAATCAAGTCGTATTTTAGATGAGGTGAAAAACATAGATTGAGTGTCTGTCTATCTATATATAAAGCTGCAGCAACATCAGCCACAAATAGCACATAGCACATGGCAGCTAACCCTCTCCACAACCTCAGCATTGTTCATTCCGTAAGATGTGCTTAATCTCACAAAAGGCAGGGGCAAC
Source organism: Alouatta palliata (assembly GCA_004027835.1). Classification (NCBI taxonomy): domain Eukaryota; kingdom Metazoa; phylum Chordata; class Mammalia; order Primates; family Atelidae; genus Alouatta; species Alouatta palliata. Next base: position 14,034 of record PVKV010012369.1, on the reverse strand, counting down.
TCTCTTGTCTCATTTTGCTATTTTAGGGCCAGTCTTCCCAGCCTAAAAGCCCGTAAGAAGGCTCACAGGAAAAACACAAGATGAACAGATCACACAATGAGTTCTAGAAAGAACACTCGTAGAAATAGAGATTCTGGTTTGGAAAAGAGCAACCTCATAACAATGTGGGAGGGCTTATTTTTCTCACCTCTCAAGTATAAAAGCGAAGTTGTTTGAGTGACAGCAAAGGATTGGTGCATGCCGTGGAGACCTCTGAATCTGTCTATAGTTTGCAGCTGGGTGATGGTCCTGTCTGTCAGCAAAGCTCCTCTCTCAGCAAATGATCTGAAGAGGTCTGGCCTGATACTTCCTTCTGTTTGCTACCTTCTGTAGTTCCCAGTTTCACCATATTGCAGTTGAGTTGGAATCAAGCCCTTACTTTTGTATGTCTTTTGAAAGAATCATTATTTCTAATATAAAAGAGAATTTTTTGTGATAAGATTTGGGTTTTCTCTACTGGCACTTCTCTGTCAGTCTTTCTCAGAAGGTTTCCAAAGAGAGAGGCCATATACCCCTTACTTGGTGGTTTTCTTAAAGAGAATGATCTGAGTGAGAGGTCACTATCATTATCCAATTGCTATTGAAGTTTGTCAAAATCTGGATTAGACAGACTCCTGAAGGGGTGATATGCTAGAATTTCCCTAACTAAAATATTGGCAACTATCAATTACCATTAACCCAGTGGAAAAGAAGGGGCTCAATTTCCCAAAGCACAGGCTAATGAAAGTCAATCCAGTTGTGATGGCAGATTTCATTTTCTAGTTAAGAGAAGACAGCACACACTCAGGAACAAAATCATGCTTGCGAAAGTCAGAGGAAGAAGGAAATATGTATGGGCCCTTCCAAGAAATTGTACATGATAAAATTCAGAATATGCCATCTGATACAAATCTATTTTAGATGCCTTCTGTGCTTCTGTAGTAGGTAATTGGTTCTGGAGCCAACCTTACCATTGCTAAAATGCATGTACTGCTCCTCTTCCCATATCTTCACATCAAACACAACACTGAGAGCAGCACTTAGGGTGATGAACTTTCCCTGATCTGCCTAGGACTTTCCCGCTTCTAGAATTAAAGTCACACACTTCAGGAACCACCTCAGTTCCAGAACCCCTCTCAGTCCTGGGCAAACTGGGATTGTTGATACCCCTATTTGGCTGTACAATAGAGTCACCTGGGGAAATCTGAAAAATTCTGATGTTTAGGCCACACTCCAGACCAGTGACACCAGAAACTTTGGGAGTGTGACTCACAGGATTCCAATGTGGAGCCAAGGTTGAGACCAGAAGCTGAGAACTCATGCAAACTTTCTATACTGAAGCCAGAGCTTCCAAAGGCAAATGGCACAGCTATTCTTCTCTTTTGTGCCGTATTTGTGATGAATAGTGCCTGCAGTTTAACCAGGTTAACTTATTGGAAGCCTTCCTTCGTCTCCGAGATCGAAGACCATTTTGAATCACAAAGCCAGCCTTTGAAGCAACCCTGTTTGATTGTAAAAATGGGTAGCTCTCTAATGTCAAGCAAAATTTGTACAGAACTTTGAAATTACACCCTCCCTTCCTGGCCTTGTTTTGTTTCAGCTCACTGAGCTAGGAGGCTAGAAGCGGCCATTTGGAGTTTCTCATTTCAAGTACTGGTTACCATTCATGGGGCTCTCAGCAGCTTGCTACATTCCCTCATCTTTGGGGCTATCACCAGTGAAAGATGTCACTCACCCTACTTGGGCTACTTCATTTTTTAAAGGTCTGTTTACCTATACTTAATCTGAGAAATCTCCCAGAGAAGATGATGATATAATTTCCATTAATAGCAAGAAGAACAGGTGTGTAGGTGTTTCCTCAGCAGCTCTACACCCCTTTCCTGGTTTTTAGCAATGACCAGATAGGTCCTTTAGGGATAAAGGTAATCTGAAAAACTCATTCATTCTGAAGGGCTAAGAAGCTCATGAGTTGATGTCCCCAAAATTTTGCATGTAGAAGGCAATGCTTTCCATTAATTTATACAACAAATAGTTGAGTCCCTTTATGCCAGTCACTGTGCCAATGACTGTGAATATAATGGTGAACAAGGCATTCTATGGTCCCTGAAGTCACGGAAGTGGCATACTGATGGACCTTGCATTATTAAAAAGGACTGAATCGTCAGTCTTAGAATTTTAGGCATTTGCAGAGAAATTTTTGGGTCACCTTGGAATTCCTTATGTCATGGTATATATAGGATACCAAAAACTCTGTTGACAGAAAGGAATTGGAGTGGCCCTAGAAATTGGAGTGTTATTTATCTAAACACACACACACACACACACACACACACACACACACACACATATAGATCTACTTGAATATTGTTTAATTTGTAGGCTAAATACTTACAGAAACCTTATTAAAAACCAGGTATTACTTAAACAGACATGGTGAAATTACTTTTAAGACAAAAAACATCTTATTTTAAAAATTACCGTCAATACCTTCAGCTCTCATTCCCTTATTTTTCTGTCACTTTGGTATTTAGTTGAGGCTGTAAGTAAAAGAGTCATAGAGGCCCCTGTCTATATTTCTTTTCACAGGAGCCTTAGGCAGAACCTCTTTGACCCAAGAGATGTTTGATAAGGTTTTGAAAAAAAACAAATCTTAGCAGGTTACAGAAGGGGAAAAATAAGAGACAAAAATGAACTCAGTAGAGTGGCATGGCACATCAAGGACTGGCTATGCCCCATTGTTCTGGTGGTGCTCCAGACACATGAATTAATAAAGAATCCCTCATCTTTATCATCTAGTACCATTATTGCTTGGAATTTCAAGATGCTCTCTACTTGAAAAATTGCATAAATTGTATTTTTCCTTTTTTTTCTCCTGCATTGCATATTTTTCTTTATCTTTGAGAAGATGAAGTTTTACTAAACACATTTTGTATGTTGTGTTTGGTTTTAACTCTCAGCATTAACGCTATTTGAAATGGTAGCACTTGAGATAGATTATATTGTGTTACTAAGAATAAAATTCTTTATAAAATAGAAATTATTTGGGAGTAGTGAAACAGTCCTCAGGCTGTTTTAGGATCTTTAATCTGGCTATTTGTCATCTATCAATCTCGTTTATTTCTTTCAGCATACATACCTATACATACCTTTATGCTTAATATAACTGGGTATTATGTAAAAATATGAGAGTTACAAAGATGCATAGTCTCCTTCTTGGTCTTCATTTTATATAGTTCAATCTTTTGTCTAATAATTACCATATCTATTTTGGAAACAATAGCTTGACAGTTTCTAACAAATAAGACACACAATAGCAGGCAGTGAAAACTCAAGTGCTCTCTTCCAAAGTAAACAAGTGCATTGGTGCCTGGGACAGCTCTTATGAGTTCCTCTGGATAATGTTGATCAGTCAAATTATAATTACTAATTACCTGCTCTATGCAAGGTCCTTGACAAGTGTAGTCAAGGGATGGACAAAAATTCGCCTTTCTACTTCTAAAAGAGCCTAAGATACAGTTGGAAACAAACTGGCAGTAGAAGAGAGAGACATGATTTCTACTACAGTTAGTAAGGAGAGTTTCAATGACACAGAGGGGGTGTATACAGGATCTTAGATGTTGTATAAGGAACTAATAGGTGAATAAGAACTTGCAGGGTGTTCTAACTTGAGCGTGTAGTTGGTTGCCATGGGAAAGCTTGAGAATCATAGCTTCCCCCAGGCTCTGTGACTAACCTCATAACACATGGCACCACACCACACCATAATGATAGTCACCTGCTACTCCTCTCTGTGTTAGGAGTCAGTAGACTTGTAAAGGACCAAAGAGTCAGTATTTCCAGCTTTGTGGGCCATGCAGTCTATGTTTCAAATACTCAATTCTGCTTTGTCATGAAAGCAGCCATAGACAATACCTAAACAAATGGGCATGGCTGTGTGTCAATAAAACTTTATCTACAAAAACAGATGACAAGTCAGATTTGGTCCATTGACTGTCATTTGCTAACTCCTCCTCTATTCTAAATACCTGGTGTTTGTCTTTTTCCCTTTGTGCTTGATGTTGGCATGAAAGTCATATGCTAAAAGAAACATTAAGAAATGAAAGCACACAGCAAACTGACACAAGAACAGAAAATCAAACACCGCATATTCTCACTCATAGGCGGGTGTTGAACAATGAGAACACATGGACACAGGGAGGGGAGCATCTCACACGGGGGTCATTTGGGGGGAAAAAGGGGAGGGACAGCGGGGGGTGGGGAGTTGGGGAGGGATAGCATGGGGAGAAATACCAGACATAGGTGATGGGGAGGAAGGCAGCAAATCACACTGCCATGTGTGTACCTATGTAACAATCTTGCATGTTCTTCACATGTACCCCCAAACCGAAAATGCAATAAAAAGTATTTATATTAAAAAAAAAGGAAAGAAATGAAAGCACACTTGTCCATATAAATCAGCTGAAAAGATGAATCTTAGAAAATCATTAACCAAATAGAAAGTATAGATGACCTTGTCTCTAGTTTATTTGTCCCTTTTCTTGGTTCTAACTCCATGTTAACAAATTCCAGGTTTTAACTAATTTACAAAGGTGAAATGATCTATTACATTTTGGGTTCAGTAAGTTAGTAGAAGTTGTCTGATTTACCCAAGTTTTGTCTGACCCTCATCTTTTGGAGATGACCAGGCTCGAGTTGGGTGCTCTAAATTGTATTTTTGCAGCATTTACTATTGGAAACATGCAATGAATTCTTATTCATTAATTCTCAACAAGAGTAAACGAGGCATTTCCTCAGAAGTCACAATCCATATTAGACACAGTGACAAAATCCATTATTTTATGTAGTGCATAAATAAGACATTATTAATGAATATGTAGGTAGATTATATTAGACTGAGCATAATGTCTTCAAATTTAGCATTCTATTTCCCATACAACAGTTTGAATCTGTCAATCTTTATTGAATTCAGGGTTCAATGATAATTTATGATTCCTAAGCCCAACAGCTTTCTCACACAGGAGATAGAAACCATACCGGTAATATTAACAGACATAATTTAATGTAAATAATATTCACAGGCATTAGAAAACTAAATAGGAGGCTAGGTGCAGTGGCTCATGCCTGTAATTCCAGCACTTTCGGAGGCCGAGGTGGGTGGATCACCTGAGGTCAGGAGTTCGAGACCAGCCTGACCAATAAGGTGAAACCCCGTCTCCACTAAAAATACAAAAATTAGCTGAGTATAATAGCAGGTGCCTGTAGTCCCAGCTACTCAGGAGGGTGAGATAGAAGAATTACTTGAACCTAGGAGACAAAAGTTGCAGTGAGATGAGATCACACCACTGCACTCCACTCCAGCCTGGGCAACAGAGCGAGACTCCATCTCAAAAATAAATAAATAAATAAATAAATAAGAAAGAAAAGAAAACTAAATAGGAAAAATTGGAAACATTAAGATATCATGGAGGTAGAAACTGCAGGAAGCACTATCTTTACAGCTTGGAACAAAGAAAAAAAAAAAGAAATTGACATTATTAAAATGTAGAAGCTTAAAGGAAGGGGCCTCTCTGGGGTGGTGGCAGTTTTTGGCTTGTGCTGTTGTCTCTAAACTCAAAGAACAAACCCATGGGGCTGGGACTTAGACCTCTAAGAAAAGGACTTTGCCAGTGAGCAGTGACATCTCTGAGGGTTTGCTATGAGGCTGGTTCTGAGAGTGTCAGCAAGATTGCAAACTGGACTCAATTGCTGCCAGAATGAATTAAACAGCAAACTGGAAGGAACAAATTGGGTCCTCCTCCAGGCTTCTAATGTTTCTCTAGCATTCCCCTATTGGCAGAGTCTAATGAAGTCCAGCTGGCCAAGCAGGAATGTGGTTTGCAGACTTCCAGCCCCAATACCACAAAGCTAACTATGGTCAGAGTGGGTTTGAAGCCAAGAGTCAAGGGCTTAACAGCTGGTGCACCACATAAGAACATGATTCTGAAAAGACGTATGTAAAGAAAAAGTTATTAAATAGAATAAAAGTTTTTAATCAACCGTAAGAATAATTTCAAGAGTTCCTTTATATTTCTGAAAAAGCTGTAGATAATTGCTGAACATTTTAAGTTTTCAATGTTTCTCCTTTCTTCAAACCAGGGATTGGCACTTTTTTTGGTAAAGAGCTAGATAGTAAATATTTTTAGCTTTGTAGGCCATATGGTCTTTGTCACATCACTCAACTAAGCCACCACTAGTCAATTCTGTATTTGTCTCAACTACTCATTTCTGCCATTGTTGTGTGAAAGCAGTCATAAACATTATGGATGGGCATGACTGTGTTCCAACAGTACTATATTTACAAAAACAATTGGGGGGTCAGATTGAGACCATGGGCCACAGTTTGCCAACCCTTGTTCTACTGCAGTGATTCTCAACCCTGGATTCACATTTAGATTCATCCTGGAAATCTTAAAAATACTAATGCTAGCAGGGATACAATGGCTCACACCTGTAATCCTAGCACTTTGGGAGGCCAAGGTGGGAGGATCACTTGAGCCCAGGAGTTCAAGACCAGGCTGGGCAATATAGTGAGACCCTTATCTCTACAAAAACATTGAAAAAAAATTAGCCAGGCGTTGTGGCACATGCCTGTATTCCAAGCTATAAGTAAGAGGAATGCTTGAGCCTGGAGGTTGAGGCTGCAGTGAACTATGATCACACTACTGCACTCCCGCCAGATTGACAGAGTGAGATACTGTCTCAAAAAAACATAAATACTAATGCCCAATTCCTACTTCCAGAGATTGTTATTCAGTAGGTTTAAATTAGGGCCCGGATATTAGTATGTTTTAAAAGGTCCATAAGTGATGTGAATGTGCAAACAGAGTTGGGAACTATTGCTTTAAACTCCCTCTAGTCCCATAATCAAGTGATCAATCATTAATAATTCTTAAATGCCCTAAGAGGGTTCATGATTTGAAATAACCCTGAGGTTCTTTCATGAATTATTTCATGACAGTTTTTTTTTTTTGAAATCAGCAGCATTTCCTCATTTATCTATTATGAGTTTAGATATTCATATATAAAACTTTTTAAAGTAGGACTCAAATGTACATGTACAAATAAGTACCTTACACATTTGTTGGTTTGTTGGAACATGTTCTATACCAAGACACTGTTATCTTACTCATATTTGTATGTCAAGAATCTAGTATATGTCTAACAGGCAGTGATAGTCAACAAATACTTACTGACAGAATAAATGAGCAAGTGAATGAAGATGGAATTACTTAGAAATCTTAACAATCGTTCATGTCAAGGCTTAAATGATGATTACTGTAAGGCTACCATTGATAATTTGTCTTGGATAGAATAAGTCTTTATTTTTGTACAAGGATTAATTTCTTTCAGGATACTGGTAAAAGCAAGTTATATGACACTCTTAAGTCATGGAAAAACCCAGTGGTCATTTTAATTCCTTAGACCACACTTGTAAAATTTTCAGTGTTTTATTTACAATCACACATGTAGAGTCCTCAGAAACTCAAGTGTTTTGTATGCTACGTTTCCATGGCAATTGTGTTTACATTACTATTAATGGGGGAAAAGTGGAGATATAAACACTGAAGATGGTAATGTTATTTCACTTGGTCTAATTGGACTGCTCCAGGAATGACACTGATGGCTCAAGTATAATGGAGAACAGCAGCTGTGACTGCAGTGGGGATTCCACTTGGATTTCATGACTGAGAAATCAGCACTGCCAAAGCTTTATAATCCCAGGCTTCCCCATTACTTTACATTGAAGGTCTTAATAACCAACAAACTCCCATCTTTTAGAAATTCTCAGCTATTTAGTCTTACTTTTGAATAAAAAGATTTTAAAAATATCTTGAAATGGTTTAGATATTTTAAAACTGAAATCAAAATTGGAAGAAACCATTGTGACTTCCTATTGTATTTTCCCCATTGCAACAATTCAGTAGGTATTATTGGACCACTGAACAGCTGACAAATAACATGTCAATTTCCGTCAACATTGTATATTTTACACATGCATATATTTCCATAGCCAAATAAGGATTACTAGTAGCTAAAGACTTAAAAATTCTTCTGTGAATCTCCCGACCTCCAGTCTGGAGGCCAGTCCCAACTTTAGTTGGAAATATCAAAGATGTACCATTGCTCATCTACTTACAGGTTCTTAGCCTTGATTAAATATTAGAAACACCTAGGGAGTTTGAAAAATCACTTATGACTGGAATTCCCTCCTAGATGATTTAATTTGTTGTGGATTTGTCCTCCAGTAAGTATCCCAGTGGATTCTGTTGTGTGGTTGATGTTGAAAGCTTTTACTTTATGCCCTGTGCTGATAATCTGGATTTCTAATACAAACCCATTTGCTTTTCTCCCTGCTTCAAAGGTCTTTCTAGTATTGGCACCTTGCATTGCACAAATGCTGGAGACCTACTTTGATTGATTTTGTGGGTGAATTTGTTCACTTGATTGTTGATCTTTATGCTATCTGCCTACAATTTGAATTTGGGCTCCTTGTGGAGTCCTTGCTGGACCAGCTTGTCAATATATACTCTGTACTGAAACACCAAGTGGTGGAGGCCTGCCTGGGTGGCGTCTGTTATTTTTTCTATTATCCCACATGTAGGCTATCACATTTTGCCACCTAGTCTTTGCCTACCTTCCCAGAACCTTTTGCTCCACAGAGGATAGGTCTCATTCTAGGCACCTTCCTTTCTCAGCCTATTTCATTATGTTGTGGTTTCCTGGGCTGTGTCTGGTTGTGTCCACAGATATAAAAAACCACAAATCACTTAAGCTCATATATTTTATGTAGAAAATGCTTTTGCTTAAATAACTCAGACATTTATAAATGATGTCAGAATTCTTAAGTCTCTTTAAGTCACATGGTTTGAAAAGGAAGTAAAAGCTTGCCTAAAGATCTTTGGAAAGGAGAAAGGGAATTCACTTGAAAGAAATGCAAGGCTCAATTCCAAACCAAAGCTGTGCTAAACTTCGTAAAGAAATTTATTTTATTGACACGCTTCTTTTTCTTACTCTCCACTCCTGTAGCAGAAACAAAGCCCTCTGATCACCAAACTGTCTTGTTTTCGTTTTCCTGGGCAGACGGGGAGTCTCATTTCCCTGACCTTTTTGTAGTTGAGACCCCAAAGCAGGGTCCTTCCCAATGGGATTTTGGTGGGAGCTATTGAAGCCATTCCTAAACCAAGTCCTTAAAAGCACCCATTTAGTTGCCTAGTTGCCCAGTCTTCTCTTTTCCTGCTGCCACACCCTTGGGAGCCATGTCTTCCAAATGATTCAGCTACAAGATGGCAGAGTCTCCATCACTATGGAGAAGACAGGATGGAGGCCAGTGTCATTGGAGTTGAATCCAGAGGCAGGGCTGCAGATTCTCCTGTAGATTCTTCTCCTGTATAGGGAAGATCCTCACTGACTATTTACATTGGATTTTTAATGTAAGGGAGAAACACACCTTGGTGAAACCATTGGGTTTTTTTTGTTTTGGTCACCACAGAATAAGCTAGCTATCTAATCAACACATCTCATGTCTGTCTTTAAAATATTTTGCTCCAATGTATAATTGAGAAAGCAATACAAAGTTTGATGTAGAGCAACTTGATGAAGATAAATGACCAAAATATTTTACCATAGCAGGATTAAAGTATAATAAATTATGAAATATTCCTATGATATTATTCTAGTTTATTATATTTATATCTCTATAGGAAATGAGCAATTGACCTATTTTATGTTATATAAATATGCAGCAAATTCTTATGAACAAACATAATCACAGCAGAATCTGTTTCATGTATATTTTATGTATCTATAATGTTATAAGGTCCTTGTATGAAAATTATCACAATATTAATCACACCTTTCTCTTTGATACTTCTTTTCACTTAGTTTCTAGAACAGCACCTTCTTCTGATTTTCCTCCAACTTAGCAGCCGCTAATTCTTTTTCTAAATATTTTTTATTTTATTTTAAGATCTGGGATACAAGTGTAGAACGTATAGGTTTGTTGCATGAGTTAACATGTGCCATGGTTGTTTGCTGCACCTATCAACCCGTCATCTAGGTTTTAAGCCCCACGTGCATTACCTATTTGTCCTAATGCTCTCCCTTCCCTTTCCTGTAACCCCTGACTGGCCCCAGTGTGTGTGGTTCCCCTCCCTGTGTCCATGTGTTCTCATTGTTCAACTCCCACTTATGAGCGAGAACATGGGTGTTGGATTTTCTGCTCCTGTGTTAATTTGCTGAGGATGATGGCTTCCAGCTCAATCCATGTCCCTGCAATGACATAATCTCATTCATTTTTATGGAAAAACCACTAATTCTAAGTCTCTCTTGCTGGTTTCTTCTTATCTCCTTAAATTCTGAAGGTCTGGCTACTCCAGGCCTCAGTCCTTGGACCTATTCTCTTTTCTACATAAAATCCTCATTTGATCTTATCATTTATTTTCATGACTATAAATACCATATATACATCCAGAACTCCAAATTCATATCTCCAGCTGTGATTCTCTCCTGAACTCCAGAGTTGTATATCTAGCTGACTTCTTGACATCTCCATTTTGATGTTTAATAGACATGTCAAATTTAGCATAAGCAAAACTAAATTTATAATATTTCTCCTGGAGACCTTTTCCTTCTACAGTTTTTCTTGTCTCAGTAATAGGCAATTCCATTTTTCCAGTTGCTTAGGCTGAAATTCTTGGAGTCAGTTTTGGCTCCTCTCTCTCATTTCATAGATTCAATCTGTCAGCAAATTCAGAATCCAACTACGTATTTCCCTACTGCTTTCACAATATTCTTTATTTGGATTATTGCCTTCTAATTGCACTACCACTATCTATTTTCAACACTGAGGCTAGAGTAATCTTATTAAAATATAAAAGTCAGTTATGCCATTCTTCTGTTTAAAACCTTCCATTTGCTTTGTATCATACTCTTAATAAAGCCAAAGTCCTTATAATGACCTACAAAGCCCCACAAGATTGATCCTCCATTGACTCCTTAACTTACTTTTACTCTCTCCCTGGATTCAAGTTCAACCACACTGGCCTCCATCCTATGCTTTTTTTTTTAGACAGGGTCTCATTATAACCTGACCTGAAGGGTAGTGGCTAGTGGCATCATCATGGCTGACTGCAGCCTGAACCTCCTGGGCTCAAACAATCCCCCACCTCAGCCTTCCAAGTACCTGGGACAATAGGCATATGCTACACCATGCCCAGCTCTTTTTTTTTTTTTTTTTTTTTTTTTTTTTTTTTTTTTTTTTTTTTTTTTTTTTTTTTTTTTTTTTTTTTTTTTTTTTTTTTTTTTTTTTTTTTAGAGATAGGGTCTCCCTATGTTGCTGAGGATGGTCTTGAACTCCTGGGCTCAAGTGAGCTTCCCACCTCAGCCTCCCAAAGTGCTAGGATTACAGGCACTATCCACCACGCCTAGACTCTATCCTATTCTTTAAACAAAGTAGGCATCCTCCCAACACAAGTCCTTAAGTGGGAAATCTTACTGTTTTCTCTGCCTGGAACACTCTTTCTCCCAGGTATCTACAGGCTTTCTGCCTCATCTCTTCTTGAAGTTTACTTGAATGTTACCTTCACAATAAAACTTTTTCTTACCAGCCGATTGAGAGATATACTCTCCCAAACTCAACCCTTCCTATCTTTCTGTCATCCTTTAAATTTCTTCATATTACTATTCATCATCTTACATGTCATACTTACTTGTTTACCATCTCTCTCTCTCTTCCACTAAAATATAAACTTTATGATTATTAATATTTTGTATATTTTATTCACTGCTATATCACCAGCACCTAGAGCAGTGCCTGGCACAAAGTAAGTGATAAACAAATAATTATCAAATTAATGAGTGAAGAAAGAAATGAGGGAATGAATTTTACTACAGGATATAAGAGGTATTGACCTTAAACTACCTCAGAGAGATGCTTAAAATAATATCTCATAGTGGCCACTCATTCAGTGGATTACAATTAAATCCTGTTACTAACAGCATATATGCCAAGGCTTAACAGCCTTCATTATGTGAAAGTTATTTATATCTGACTTGCTGAGATTTAAAGAGATTTCTGTTCCTTGCTCAGTAAAAGTGAATAAAACTAGTTAGAATGTATCATATGATTACATTATCCAGGGTCTAGTTAGAAATATATACACCATACTATGTACTTCAACTAAAGAAACTTAATGCAAGGAATTGATCATACAGTTATAGGAGGGTAGAATGATCAAAAAGGGAAGATTGAGGCAATCCATGGATTATAACTACAAGAAGGAGCTGCTACTGCTGGGGTTGGGAGAATAAAATACAGAGAGGGATAATAAAAACTAAGAAGCTTCAAAAATATCATATAACCCAGTAATTCTACTTTTACACACATAAGAGAAATGGAAACATATGTCTACACAAAACTTGTGCATAAATGTTCATAGTATAAGTATTCATAATATCAAAAAAGTAGAAACAACTCAAATATCCATTAACTGATGAATGAAAAAACAAAACTGATATATCCATACAATGGAATACTCTTCAGCCATGAAAAGGAATGAAGTACTCATACATGGATAAACCTTGTAAGTTTTATGTGAAGTGAAAGAAGCCAGACACAAAAGCCAAAAATTGTATGGTTTCCCTTATATAAAGTGTCCAAAATAGGCAAATCAATAGAGACATAAAAGCAGGCTAGTGTTTGCTTAGGGCTGGGGGAGAGGTGGAAAATGAGGGAAGAGGTGGAACATTGGGGGTGGGTAGAAAATGGGAAGTGACTACTGATTGGCACTGGATTTCTTTTGGGGGTGGCAAAAATGTTCTGAAATTAGGTTGTGTTGATAGTTGGACAACTCCGCGAGTATACTAAAAACCACTAAATTGTTCCCTTTAAATGGGTGAATTTAGTATGTAAATTATACCTCAACAAACCTGCTTAAAATAAAACAATATTGGAAGAGGGGGTCTATGGATCTAGGGTGCAGACCATTGATGAAGGGCCCAAACTGGCTACTTCTGGTACCTCTGAGGAACCATGATAAATCTAATTTGGTAAAGCAAAAAATGTTGGAGGCTGGAACCAGCTGTACTGTTGGGATAAAGATCTACTGCTGTTAGTATGATACAGTGACAGCAAGCTAACAGGAGAAATTCTTTTTTCTTCCTCCTCTCCCTAGACTTTTGATCTCTGTCTAGCTCCCCCTACCATCAGAACTTCACAGGAAGAAAGACGGCAAAGGACAAATGGAGTTTGCTGAGTTTCAGTCTCAAAACAGAGTATAGAAGGGTGGATTTGAGATACTAATGGCCTAATGCCTTCACTGATATTTATAATTTTCTTCTTCCATTAGTTATTTTGTATTTATTTTCCCTAAGACAGTTGGTTGCTATTATTTTAACTCGTTGGATGGTTCTGCCTATTTTTTGTTTTGTTTTGTTTCTTGGTGGGGTGGAACTTACTCTTTTTTTTATTATTATTTTTTATTTTTATTTTTATTTTATTTTTTATTGCATTTTAGGTTTTGGGGTACATGTGAAGAACATGCAAGATTGTTGCATTGGTACACACATGGCAGTGTGATGTGCTGCCTTCCTCCCCATCACCAATATCTGGCATTTCTCCCCATGATATCTCTCTCCAACTCCCCACCCCCTGCTGTCCCGCCCCTATTTCCCCCAGGAGATCCCAGTGTGTGATGCTCCCCTCCCTGTGTCCATGTGTTCTCATTGTTCAACACCCACCTATGAGTGAGAACATGCAGTGTTTGATTTTCTGTTTTTGTGTCAGTTTGCTGAGAATGATGGTTTCCAGGTTCATCCATGTCCCTACAAAGGACACAAACTCATCATTTTTGATGGCTGCATAATATTCCATGGTGTATATGTGCCACATTTTCCCTGTTTAGTCTATCATTGATGGGCATTTGGGTTGGTTCCAGCTCTTTGCTATTGTTAACTGTGCTGCAATGAACATTCATGTGC